>OZ023159.1:2933578-3193578 GCA_963678695.2 Diplodus puntazzo
AGACGCAGGTTCCTATATCTGCCAGGAGGTGGCACTGTAGACATTTGATGACTCGTTTTAATTCATGGTCTAACAGCTACTGAACCCAGACCTGTTTACAGTCTGGCTAATTGTGATAAGAAAGTGTAGTGTCTCAATTTAATTGTTGCTCCTATGTTTCATCTAGGTCTTGGATCATGCTATTCTACACATGTCTATGCAGCAGCATATGTTACATATACCACTCCTGCTTCAGCACCATATGATGTCCTGTATCAACACAGTGATCCAGCGGTATAAGTCTTTAGGCATGGACATACCACTATTCTTAGACATACCACTATTCTTCCAGCGGTATAAGCCTTTACTTCTGGCGTTATAAGCCTTTACTTCCAGCAGTATAAGCCCTTACTTCCAGCGGTATACGCCTTTACTTTCAGCAGTATAAGCCTTTACTTCCAGCAGTATAAGCCCTTGCTTCCAGCGGTATAAGCCTTTACGTTCAGCGGTATAAGCCTTTACTTTCAGCGGTATAAGCCTTTACTTCCGGCGGTATAAGCCTTTACTTCCGGCAGTATAATCCTTTAGGCATGGACATACCACTGATGAGCCAGAGGAATATGTTGTTTATATGATGCCAGTGGCCAGCAACTGGATGCATATGTTGATTTAAAGATGCGGTTATAAAATGAATGTCTCACAAGTCACCATTAACATTGTTTACTCCTTTTGATCATTTCTTTTGCTGAGACCTGATATTGATAAGTGACTGTGTGCAGGTGGCAACACATTTCCCAGAGATCAGAGTGTAACCGAGCGTGTGTAATTGCGCATATACTTAGGGATAATAAAATAAAGATGCAGGAAACTATTCACTGAACGGGTCGCACTTCAGTCTTCAGCTCTCCAGCCTTGAACAACCAAAAAACATTCAGATCACACATATTTCCGTTATGTCCCTTTAAAATAAAAGTATTCGACCGGAAATAGTTTACAGTATTACTTTCGTACATAAATGTAAATAAACAAATTACGCTTTACAGCTGGAAAGCGCATGCGTAGACACTGTAAACATGGACACTTATTGCCAGAGACCGTACTTGTGTATAAAATGATTTTCACTTCTCGACTCACGAGTCACTGTTGCTTAGTAGCGTCTGCCCAGCTGTATGCGCTTTCCAGCTGTAAAGCGTAATTTGTTGATTTACATTTATGTAACTTTATGTGACTCGAATTAAAACGTGTCATCAAATGTCTACAGTGCCACCTCCTGGCAGATATAGGAACCTGCGTCTGTACACTGACAGCAGTGAATTACTTCAGGTGTAGTCAATACATTTACACATCTTCATTTCTTGAGCTCATGGGCAAAAAAACCCAGATGTTTACAACAATCCTCCATACAGCATTTTTCTGTTAAATAGAAATCACTTGCAACACAACGTTCAACTGGCTTTGACATGCAAATGTTTTATTGAGTATATGAGGACAACAATGGAACGTTCACATTTAGAAATTTTTTCCACCAGCATTTGCAATACTGGCTTCTTTATAAGAAATTTCAATGTGTTTTTTAGTCAAGCTCCAAAATTATGACATTCTCTTATTTGCACATTGTAGTGGATAAAAGATGTCTTGCCACAAAGATGGAAAGCATTATATAGCTACATGTGTTTAGCTTTTGCCTTGCACACAGTCTCTTATCAATGTCAAGTCTCAGCCTATAGAAATGATTAAAATGAGTAAACAAATTTAATGGTGACTTGTGACACATTCATTTTATAACCGCATCTTCAAATCAACGTTTGCATCCCAGTTGGTGGCCATTGGCATCATATAAATGACATATTCCTCTGGCTCATCAGTGGAATGTCCATGCCTAAAGGATTATACTGCTGGATCAGTTGGTATATCGATGCCCAAAGGCTTATGTGCTGGATCAGTGTGTCGATAAAGGACATCATATGGTGCTGAAGCAGGAGTGGTGTATCGGTAGTAGAGGCGCAGTGTTGGCTGACTAGTAGTTTTACTGTAACAAGCACATGCACCCATACATAAATACATACATACATACATACATACTTACACACACGCACACTCACAGACATTGATTGACAATAGTTAGAAAATATCTCAATCAGCATCAGGATTAAAGGCTGACTGGACATCTCTTCTAACTGACAAAGTGAGATGAGAGTTAGTTCACAGAGGACCATTTCAAATAAAAAAGCAGTTACACATTTCCACAAAACAAAGATGGGAGAGTGTCAACATGACTTTTGTAATAGAGTCTTAGTCAATGCTGAAAAAATCAAAAGAAGCTGGCTGATGTACTCAAACAGAAATGATAGCTTGCACTGCTTCTGCTGCTAAATGTTTTCTCCAAAAGAATACAGACTTAAAGAAGGACTAAAGGACTGCAAAAATGCAAGCCACTTACTGAAGGTTCATGAGGATAGCCAGGAGCACAATACCCACATGGCAACATGGAAGGAGTTGGAGGTTGTTTTGCAAAGCGGCTGACAGTAGATAAGTGAGAGATGGCACTCTGAGGCTGAGAGATAATATGTTTGCACAATGCCTTATTTATATTGTATTTTATCACTTGTTTCTTTCTTCAGTTTTTATATGGTGTGATATTTTTGACTTAAAAGAAATAAAATCTTGAATACATACAGTTTCTGTGTGAGTGTATGAAAATTGATCGTGAAATTGACTGCGATGCAAGAGGGCGCCGGCTAAGATCTTGCCTAGGGCACCAAATTACTCAGGGCCGGCACTGTATGTAACGCTATTACTGTGATGATACATGACAGTTCACGGGGCGGAGCTGCCTTCTCCAATATGATGGTGACGTCGACGTACGGTCCAGCGCTCAATGAGGCATCTATGTATATGTGTCTATGGTAAATTCTGTGCGGCCTTGAATAAAATAGAACAATAAAAAATTTTAATTTAGGGGGTAAAAAATCGTCCTGCCGGCCTTAAATTGACTCAACAGAGCCACCTACTGTTGTGGAGTGCGAATTACAGGACATTTGTTGGAAAGTTTACTGGCAGTTGTGTGTGGGTCTGAAGATATTTGTGTGTGGATCTGAAGGCATATGTTTGTGGATCAGCAAGGCGGAAAAGTAGTGCCAAAAGTCACGTGACAGAGGTAAGATAGTGCCAAAAGTCACGTGACAGTTTTTTTTCTCGTACTTGTAGAATTGTGTTTTGTACTTGAAGGATTTTAGTTTGTACTTGAAGGAAATTTTTTTGTACTTGAAGAAATATGTTTCTTTGTATATGTAAAACATGCTGTATTTGTTTCTGAAGCATGATCTATTTGTTTGATTGGTACATTTCTTATTTGCAAAAAAAAATGCATTTGTTTGTGAATGATGTTTTGCATTTGCAGACCACACTGAGTTTGTTTGTGAATCGTTGGGCGTGAGTAAAACACGTTTTGTGTGTGTGTGAGGTTTTGGCATGATTCTAACTCCATACCATTTTGCATTTGAATCGTTGACAGACGAATCATAATCAAATGGAATCGTGAGGCCAGTGAAGATTCACACCTCTAGTAGTCACAGCCTGCCCCTTCAGGTCATATTTCAAGCAACACTAAATGAAACAAGGAGAAATGGCAGTAAATGTCAGATCACTACCTGACCACTGTGTGTATTACCTTGTGGCATTAATAATGATTTAAATAGGGATCATAAGAACGGGACTCAACATGTGGTTCTAATGTCACTATACAGCTGCGAGAGGAACATTTCCAGTGCCTCATGGAAATAATATTTAAAAAATATGCATTGTATAAACAAGCAAAAATTGGTTAAAGCAAGTCATTTGGTGTTCCCTCTATGAAGCTGAGGCAGATTATTCTGTTAGCTCTCAGAGGCTGCTGGTGCGAGGCTGTGAGCCAACTGTAATTCTTTGGTTACAGTTTTCATCAGGTGGATTTCTCTCCTGTCCTCCTCTGGAGCAGGTTCAGTGGTCAGAGACATGGCCTGCTGCAGGTTTACCACCAGGCTGGACTCACTGTCACCTGTTGGAGCTGCAGTCCTGTGCACTCTCAGAGATCCTGCTTTGCTCTGTGCACACTCAATGCGCCACTTTGTGTTTCGTTCTTGGACAATCATAGACAACACCTCTCACCCCCTGCACCAGACTGTGAAGCCTCGAGCAGCTAATTCAGTAGCAGACTCTTACGCCCACTGTGTAAGAAGGAGTGCTACTGCAGATCATTCATCCCCACAGCCATCAGAATGTTTAACTCAAGGACTACCTAAACAATC
Organism: Diplodus puntazzo; assembly: GCA_963678695.2. Taxonomy (NCBI): domain Eukaryota; kingdom Metazoa; phylum Chordata; class Actinopteri; order Spariformes; family Sparidae; genus Diplodus; species Diplodus puntazzo. Next base: position 2,937,844 of record OZ023159.1, read on the forward strand.
ACTTTTCACTCACTTACAGCTTACATTTAATGACTTTGTGTACCAAATGAACTTACTTTTCAAAAAAATATTTGGTGAACAGTGTGGCCCATCAACCCACATTTGCTCGGAGGGGACTCGAAAAAAGACCAAAATACACTGGAGGGGGGCTTTAAGGGGTAGTTACCTGGGTATAAATGGTTGAAATATTTATAATCACTGGTAGGTGTTTATTTATATCATCTGTTATATCATTACTGTATATCATTGTTTCTTTTGGGATAAGACATTTCGAAGAAAATCGATTTGTACATAATTCATGGATTGTAATGCAAAGTTTGACCTGGTGCAGATGCAGGTCAGTGAGGCCTGCCGCCCAGACGATGACATGGCGGATGGAGACCTGGGTGACGGAATGGGCTTAAGATCAGCAACCAGCTCCACAAGGAAGAAGAGCCAAAGCTTTGCTGGTAGCACAGAGATCCAGATGCCAGGAGCAGAGAGGCTCAGGTGCGGGAGCCAGACAGGAGAGGCAGCATGGATCCCTGGTCTGATGATTGCAAAGACACAGCAGAGAGCCTTTAGGAAGCTGTCACACTTCAGTAAGGACGTCTGTCTGTCTGTATGTCTGTATGTATGCATGTATGTATATGTGTGTGTGTGTGTGTGTGTGTATATATATATATTTATGTGTGTATATATATATATATATATATATATATATATATATATATATATATATATATATACTATGTGTCAGTGCCATAGAGAGAAAGAGTTGTGACACTCTGTGATGTCGCCACCGGGGTAGTCACGTGGTTCATGTAAGCCCCAGTAGTTCCAAAACACAGGCTGGCTGTCATGTTCTTCTATGGGACAGACAGCACTGATTTAGTTATTGAATGGTAAATATAAAAAAAAAAAACACACACACACCCAAGTACTTTTTCAGCTGTTATGGCATTATTACATTTTTCTTAATGTCAGTTTTGCATTTTGAGAGGCAGGGTGACAACGAAAAGCTGTGTACTACTCAGATAACTTTTACATTTTTGGAGGGAAAAGCTTAGTGTTCATGTTTAACTTTTCTTTTCATTATCATTCATCTGATAATAGACGTCTCATGATTTTCATTTTAGCGCAACTGGCCTGTATTATTGATTCCTGTGATTTGGCTTATGAATTCCGATTCAGCCATTAGCTTACCTTCGTTGTGGCAGAGGTCTGCCGTGGTCCGCTCAGCATTCACCGAGCAGCTAGCTCACTTCTTCTGATGAAAGTGGCCAATGTGAAAACATGATCATGTTAAGACTAAGAATATTACTAGAATATTTAAGATTAAGCCATACACATATTATCAAAACTATTACAGAATAAAAAAACTAATTTACACCCGCATGCTTGTCTATAGGTAAGTGCACAGCTATTAAGATTTTTCTCTGTGGTTCTGGGTTTGTAACGTTAGCTGTAACTCTATTCAAGTAACTTAAGCAAATAACAAAACACTTGTAACTCCTGTTACAGTTATTGAGACATCAGTGTAAGGATGGCTGATACAAATCAATGTTTTCAAAGAAAGTATTTTTATTAAAACAATGACAGACAACAAGAATGTGTGTTTGTGTGTGTGAACAAGAAAAACAAAAACCAGGGGCAGGTGATCCATGACATCGCAACCATGAAGAACCAAATGGAAAAAAAAAAAAACTCCAAGGACCAAATTAGCAGACCATTAGCAGCAGCCACCGCCACCCTCAGCCGCAGTGACTATCAGCAGCCGCCGTCGTGACCTCCAGCAGCAGCAGCCAATTAAAATAAAGCACAGTAGCCTACATGAAGTAATGAGAGTCCGTTAACCATGTTAAATTGAACACGGAACAGCACAAAAAATTAAATGCAGTCAACAACACGTCACATAATAAAAAAGGTAGTATGTCCCAAAATTCAATGAAATATTAAATCAAATATTTATCACAAACGCAACCTTATTTCTACTAGTGCTAGCAGCTAGAACGAGTCCTATATCACACACATAACCAACTAACGATGGCTGACACGGTCAGATTAAGCAGATAAAAGCCAAAATAAATAAAAGCCCTTGATAATATATGTAAACCCTGCTTGTTAGTTACCAAACATCTTTAGTATAAAAGTTGCTAGCGATTCATTACCGGATTCTTACGTTGCCTTCACAGCTGGCAAAGTCGCGCTAGCTAACTAGCTAGCAGGCAATGCTTGAAAATTGGCTCTAACAACCAAGATAAAATATAGATAATTATGCTGTGCACGTACAAATGAAGACCAGTATAAGCATCACAAAGGGCCTCTGATCCAATATAGACAGTTGACAATTCAAAAGAGGTCAATATTTCAGCACTATTCGATGCGCTGCAATGTAAGTGAATGAGGTTCAGCGCCCAAATGACAGTGTTTGGAACTAATCCGAGCTCCATAACCCGGAAGTAGGCAGTAAAAAGCGCCGCCATTTTTTACAACGGAGGTTGGGAGTGTCGCCACTCTGTTAACTCTACCACTCTGCTATGTGTGTATGTGTGTATATATATATATATATATATATATATTAGGAGTGGAACGGTTCACAAAATCCACGGTTTGGTTCATATCACGGTTTTGTGGTCACGGTTTTCGGTTCGGTATACGCTGATCGTTAGGAAAATCAATTATGTCTTGTGTAGTCAGGTTAAAACTGAAAGAGTGAGGCAGTCTGACATTTGATACATCATTGTGACAGTCTTAGGTTAAAAATAGGTAAGATTCTGGCACTGCAAAAGAGGTGATATTGCTAGTTCCAACATGCTTTTCATTTATTTGGCAAAGAAAGTTATCTTTAACAAATGCTAGGAACAAATAGTTATTCACTGTCACTAATGTAATGTAATGGGCAGTCACAGTCAGGAAACTTTCAGTAGCCCTGGAGTAGAGCTGGTAAATACGGTCCTTTTAAGGACTGGAGTCATTATGAGTCACTCACTAAACTGAACCGGGTTGTGTGAGTCACTTGAGTCAGTATTGCCTAATCACCATGGAAACTCAGTCCTAGCCCATTGTCTCTTAACCACTAACGTAGTAAAAAACACAATGCAATAAAACATTATATACATGATTGGAAAAATAAAAGAGATACTAAAATAAAACATTATATTTATACATAAATTATTTTATTTTGCAAAGACCGATGGACCTAATTTCATTTTATTATGCTACATCTATACACCAAACCTACAGTAGCCTCTGGCTACCTGCAGAATATTGTCTACATTATGTTATTTCAGAAGTGAAAGAATCGCTTCTGTTGTACAATGACAGGTATGTGCTTTTCACGCTGACTGGAGGAAGTCCAACCCAGAGACTTCACTCGCTCGTCTGCTACTCATTCAGAACGTAGGCGGCTGTTTACACTATCCTGCTCTGATTCGAGTCGCGGGCGTTTCTGGCATCGCGGCTCGCGCACTAGTGCTATGACGAGTCGGCTGTATTTCCGGCATCGAGGCTAGCAAGCTAGCCCGCGAGCCGCGATGCCGGAAACACCATAGACATACATACTTAGACGCCGCATCGACTGTGGAGGGGTGTGCCTACAGCGCCGCCATCTCGGAACAGGGCTAGCAGAGGCAGCGGTGCATCAACCTACGAAGGAAAGAGTTACTCCTCAATCTCAAAGTAGAATTATTTGCTGAATTTTGGACTGATTATTAAACGTATTGATTTGTTAAAAACGTCACACATGTAGCTATGATACAGGGTGCTTGGATATTTTTAAAATGCTGGTTTTACTACCCAAATACAAATTCTACTTAATGTTATCAGCAGACGAGCTTCTGACAGAAGATTTGTGAATGAAAAGATGCCGGTGTTTCGGATTTAACACGGGTCCATGTTAACTGGCGACCGTGAGCCGAATGCGTCTGTGGTCACCGTAGCTACAACAGATGTTGAAAACGGGAAGAGAAGACGTAGTTGTCCTCTGATATGCCTCTTTGTTCAGGTTTTCTCTGTGCAAAACATTCCTGATATGTGTTCGGGCTGCTGTCTGATTAAACGTGTCAGTCGCTGACTTATTTCACTTACCATTGCCTTTGTTAAGGCAATGCAGAAATAGTGTTCAAAATACGTTGGATTTGTCTTTCACTCACTCCCAACCAGATGAGTGAAATAAGTCAGATCTTCAGAGTTGCTGGTTGTTACGGAGGACGTTGTAAACAGGAAAGGTGAGAGTTGCTCTTCCTGTGAATGTGTATCTCTTACGGGACTTGAACTCGCATTCACTGAGGGAAAAAAAATACCAGTGCGGCAGTCACTCCATTATGCTAATCAGATCACAGGTGACTCTCGGTATAACCTATTTCACTCCTCACAGCAGAGACACAGCCACCTCTTGGTCGCAGGAGGAGACCAGATCAACTTGTGACTACAGTGTCTGTTCACCGTGTTTGTACGGTGATGATTTATAACATAAATAAAATTTTCCAAAAGAATATGGTATATATATATATATATATATATATATATATATATATATATATATATATATATGTATATATATTAGGGCTGTCAAACGATCAATTTTTTTAATCGCGATTAATCACATTTTGTCCATAGTTAACTCGCGATTAATCGCAAATTAATCGCAATTTTTTTTGGCACATTTTTTTCTGTTCTAAATGTACCCTAGTGTATTTTTTTCATGTTCTTAATACTTTTAACAACATAAGAAAGGGCAAATATGCTTGCATTATGAAAATGTTTATTCAACACTTCAAATCATGCAGGAAAATAAATCCAGGGTTGTCTGCTTTTGGTGAGGGGGGGGCGACGGGCTCTCTGCACCTGCCGTCTGTTTGGCTTGCAACTGGTGTCCACTGAGACTGCACGTTTTTCTTCTTCGCCTTTTTCACGCAGTGTGCTGCTTTCTGTCAGTCAGTATCACACTGATGATCGCCATGGCTCCGGTGCAGCAAAACAATAAAAAGTACGACTTGAAATTCAAACCTTCTGTCGTGATATATTCAGAGGAAAACTCGGGAGAAGCAGCCGCTAGACGTTTCTCTGTCGACCCCACGAGAGTGAGAGAAACGGAGCTTCAGCGTCTGTCCGAGGAGGACAACAGCAGGGCCAGGCTGCCTGCTGGAGGGAGGAAGAAGGCTAGCGAGGAGCTTGAGATAAACATGCGGGGATGAGTTATCAGCAAACGGGCACGCCACGAGAGAGTGTCCCGCAAAATGATCAGGGCGATGGCGAAACAAATTCCCGCCACCGTGAGTGACAGCAGAGATGAGGAGTTTGCAGCGAGTGCTGCTTTTCAGTCCGTCGTGTTTTTAACGAACCGCCAACCCTGCTTCTTCTTCTTCTTCTGATTCCCTTTCTTATTCTATTTCTTCTGTCACCCTCTGTATCAAGACTACGGGTGCCGCCGACGGCCGTAAATCATACAATGCGCTTTTTTTTTAATATACTGAGCGTTAATCGCGCGTTAAAAAAATTAACGTCGTTAAGAGGACGTTGCGTTAACGCGTTATTAACGCGTTAACTTTGACAGCCCTAATATATATATATATGTATATATATAGAGAGAGAGAGAGAGAGAGATTTTTTTTATTTTTATAGTTCCTTTATTTTACTATTTAGGAAGCAAATTTAGGAGCAAATACAGTAAATCCGTTAAAACCAATATTAACATTCAAACTAAAACCAATAAAATCAATAAATAAAAATAAATAAAACACAGATTAGGTTGTGCAGACAGGGCTAGAGAGATATATCACATGAGATAATTAGAGAAGAACAGAGTGTTGTCAGTGACTGAACACAGTGTGTTGTAATGTGTCCAGGTCTTAGTGAACTAGTCCATGTCCTGCACCTGACTGTAATATTTAAAATCTATTTGGACCCCGGCCTTCACCGTCCTGCTGAACAACAGCACTACATCTATATCCACCATGTCCTCCTCTTTCCTCTTCCTGCTCACATATACTGCCATCTTGGCCTGCCCCAGAATGAAGTTTAAAAGTTTACACTTCTTTTCTGCTGCCTTTCTGTACCTAAAACCAAAGATACAAACCTGTACAGAGTACTTTTCTCCAGCACTGCTGAAAACACTCTTCAGGAGGGCGAACAGAGGAGTGAGACGTGTACATTCATCCTAGCAGTGGAAGACTGTCTCCCTCTCACCACAGAACACAGACCAGTCAGTGTGCCCTGGGGTGATGATGGACAGAAAGGAGTTCACTGCTACGATACCATGCAGTACCCTCCACTGTAGGTCTGCCGCTTTTTTAGTCAGAGGGCCTTAATAAAGACTCCTCCAGGAGGGCCTCACCTCATCGCTCAGCTGCAGGTGACCCCTCCATGGAGTGTCCACATGGTTCAAAGTCATTTCATTGAGACACTTGACCATGGCCATGTACAGGGCGTTGCCAGTGGCCTCCTGCAGGCTTAAAGTGCAGTGCTGTGCGTTTAAAAACCAACCAGAACAGTCTTTAAAAACCGGACGGACAGTGACAGAGGGAAAAGGATCGTCAGTGCCGGGGAGTAAAAGTAAAACCTTGGGAGTGCCGGCTCAGTAGGAGGTGTTGGTGTCCGGTTAGGCAGCCTCTCCAGTGCTCCAGCAGTCTGCCCATGCTCCTCACAGACTGGATCCCCACACCAGCTGCCAGGGCAGCTGCATCTTGTAATCCAGCTCCAGTCAGGTTAACCACAGAGCCCAGAGTCGTGATCCTGGCCTTACGGAAGATGTCCCTCATTGATATTCCTGCCCAGACAGGGGCGCTGAGCTGTTCTCCATAAACCACAGGCTCCTGGAGCAGCCAGTGAAGAGAGACTGTGTTCTTCTCCCTCGCCATCAAATTCCACACAGTGAAGGCTCCTTGGTAGAAGGATGGCAAGGTACGGAGGTCTGCTGTGCTGAGGTCCATGAGGAACAGATGATGTTTTAGACCCAGGCCAGCAAACCGCTGGAGGATCATGTGGGCCAGCGGTCTCCAGGCCAGGTCCTTTGAGCCGTACAGCAGTCGCTGGATAAACTGCAGCCGGAAACCCGCAAATTTACTAACATAGTCTGTATGTTCGAAAGTAGGTTAGGAGGAGGGTCTACACAGGCTAGTCTGTGCCACAGAGAGGAGGACACCAAGTTGTTAATGATGAGTGCCCTCCTTCTGTATGACATGCTCGGTAGCAGCCATCTCCACCTCCTGAGCCTGCCTTCCATCTTTTCTAGTACGTTGCCCCAGTTCTTGTTTAAAACTCTCTCCTCGCCTAAGAACACCCTAAGGTATGTTATGCCCCCTGTCTTCCATGTCAGTTCTTCTGGTAAAACCAGGTTGGTTGTGGGCTTGTTGCTGATCATTACTGCTTCGCTCTTGCTCCAGTTCACCTTTGCTGATGACATCTTGTTCAACAGTCCAATGTTCCTTTTTATTGTGTGTCTTTTTGTGTGTTTACCATTAAAATGACATCATCAGCATAGGCAGACAGTTTAAAAACAGCAGGACATCCATTAAAAACCACACCATTGACATCTTTTCTTAGTTTGTGGAACAGAGGCTCTATGGCTAGGGAGTATAGCATCCCTGATAGGGAGCATCCCTGCCGAACCCCCCTCTCCACATTAAAAGGAGCAGCCAGGCCACCATTAATCTTCAGTATGCTCGCAATGTCACAGTACAGTACCTGGATCTTAGCTATGAAACCTGGGTTGAACCCAAAAGCAGCCAGTGCCTGCCAGAGGTACTGGTGTTCAACCCCGTCAAAAGCTTTTTTCCTGGTCTATGGAAATCAGACCAGTATCTGTGCCTAATTAGCGAGAGACGTCCAAAACATGCCAAATTAAAGTGATGTTATCACTTATGGACCTGCCGGGCACATAATAGGTTTGGTCCACATGGATGACCTCACTCACAACCTCCCTCAGCCTCAGGGCCAGGGCCTTGGATAGGATTTTATAATCTCCACACAGCAGTGAAATCGGTCTCCAGTTCTTTATGAGCTGCAGGTCTCCTTTCTTGGGGAGCATGGTGATCACAGCTCTCCTGCAGCTCAGTGGTAGTTGTCCCCGGTTCAGACTGTCCTGGAAAACCTTGCAGCATGACATTACCAAGGACTGACCAGAAGGACTTGTAGAACTCCTCAGGGAGCCCATCAATGCCTGGAGCCTTCTCATTGGCCAGGCTCATGAGAGCTGTGTGGAGTTCATTGACGGTCAGCTCAGAGTCCAGGGCTGTGTTGGAGGCAGCGTCCACCTGGGGCAGGTTCGTAAAAAACAGTCCACCCAGCTCTGGGTTATCAATAAACTCATTTGAGTACAGTTCTCTGTAAAACTGCGTGGCGTGCCTCCGGATCTCTGGGCCTGTTGTGAGTGAGGAACCATCTTCTGCACGTAAGGAGTGGATGATCTTCTTCTGGCCAATTTTCCTCTCCAGGCTGAAGAAGAACTGAGATGGAGCGTCTATGTGTGAGGCGTTCAGGAAGCGGGATCGGACCAGTGCCCCCTGCGCTGTAATACCCAGCAGGTTGGCTAAAGCAGCCTTTTTACTTTTAAGGGCTTCAAAATGCCCTTGTTCTCCTGTACAGTCTGCTAAACCCTGCAGTTGTACCACCTCGGTCTCTAGGTCCTGAAGAGACCTGGTAATGTGCCTAGTGACATTGCGAGCATACTGTTTACAAAACTGCTGGATTTGGACTTTGCCAAGATCCCACCACTGCTGTAAAGAAATAAAACTGGACTTCTTGTCCTTGTGTAAAACCCATAGAAAAATCAAATCTCTCTCTAAAGCCATTATCTAATAAAAGTGCTGTGTTAAAATGCCAATATGCGCTGGTTATCTTAACATTGAAGATAAAAAAAGAGCACTGAACCAGAGAATGGTCTGTGAAGCCGACAGGTGTAACTTGATTTAAAAATGCTAAAATGATGTTTAAAGCAATAAAACCGATCGAGTCGAGCCATAGATACACATGCACAGCTGCTTTCCTTTTTGTGACTTTTAGGAACTTTTTAATCTTTCTTAATGAGTAAGTGGTGGTCTGAGCCTCCTGAGATAGAGTCATATCACACTCCTCACCCACTTCATCCCCACTATCTTCTTCCACCTCCACCTCTTCCTCCACTTCCTCCTCTTCCTCCTCCCCCTGACACTCACTGATTTTCCTTTTTCCTGTTTTTTTTATCCTTAGCCATGTCCTCCTCCATCACCTCATTCACCACCTCGTCAACATTCACATTATGTACCTTATCCTTCTTTTTCTTTTTCTGTTTACTTTCTTTAGCAGGTGTGACCGTGCTCTTTTTAGCAGGAACTTTTTCCTCCCGGCTGACAGCCTGCTCCTGCTCCGTCTCTTCCTGATCACTTTGTTCTGCAGTCTCATCAGACCGCTGCACACCGGGTGAGTCTGACTCAGCCCCAGATGTAATTAAACCCCTCCACCTTGAAGCTCAGAGACAGGTTAAGATCTTTGACTCCATCTCTGAGCACCATGAAGGTCTGCCGCCGCTAACCAGTGTTGCCACACTTACCTTGAAAATGTAATCCAACTACTGATTACTGACTACTCCTTTAAAAAGTAACTTTGTTACTTTTAAAAACAGGTAATCAGTAAAGTAACTAAGTTAGATTACAAGTTACTTTATTAGTTACATTCAGCAGCTAATGACCCCACCCCCCATAAACATTCAGCATGGCCTTCAGATTTCTGTCCTCCAGGTAGGAAGAAAAACATGTTCTGTGAGGCAGCACGACATTGATAGTAGTGGTAGTAGGTTAAGTGCAGCATTTCCTCTACAACATACTGCGTGACCAACTTCTTCAACTCTCCCCCACTTACTTGTTTTGCACTGAAGTCCAGCTTTTGTTGTTTAAAGATGTGGACGCCATGGCTTGCTCGGAGCTCTCTGCTTAACACCACCATTTGGGACTTGCTCTGTAAACTTAACTGTGCTGCGACTTCAAATTTGACGTCGTGTTTTTGAAGCTTGATAGTAATTTGTCGCCAGCACAGAGTGTACAACGAATCTTAATGTTCTCATCTTTAGCAGACACAAACTCAAAATAATGACTGTATTCCAGCTACTAGACGCGCATTTTTCTCCTCCCTCCATTGTTCGTGTTGGTGCGTGGTGTAACACGAAAGTTGTCCTCGTGCTGAAAAACGTGATTTGTCGCGTACATGACATCACTCCCGGAGATGCAAGAAGAAAGCAAAAATATATACATTTTAGTCAAGAAAATGACAAAAATAATAGTAAAGCGTAATCGTGACTTGAACAAGTAGCTTTAATCTGAGTACTGCTTTGGAAATATTAACGCGTTACTCGTTACTGGAAAAAGTGGTCAGATTAGACTCATTGACTGACAGGTGTCAATGTCCACAGTCAAGCTTGTTTTGCATCGCCAGGGGCTCAGAGGCTGCTGTGCAAGGAGACCTTGCTCCAGACGCACCTTAAAGCTCGACTGAAGTTTGCTGCTGATCACAGTGACAAAGACAAAGACAAACCCTAACCTCAGAGGAAAACTCTGTGGTCAAATGGAACAAAAACTGAGTTTCTTGAAGTATTGTTGTCTCTTTTAACGTAGTTCTGTCATTTTTTATGTAAAAAAATCAGCAATATGTTTGGAGGAGAGAAGGTGAGGCCAGGAACACCAGACCTGCTGTCCAGTATGGTGCTGGTAGTATTATACTGTGGGGCTGTTTGCTGCCAGTGGATCTGCTGCTCTAAAGGAAGTAAATGGAATAATGAAGAAGGAGGATTATCTCCAAATTCTTCAGGAAGACCTAAAATCATCAGCCAGAAGATTGGCTCTTGGGTGCAGTTAAGTGTTCCAACAGGACAGTGATCCCAAACACACATCGGAAGAGGTAAAGGAACGGATCAATCAGGCTACAATTGAGGTTTTGTAATGCTCTTCCTAAAGTCCTGACCTGAACCCCATCGAGAACATGTATCATGTGTAACATGTATCTATCTATCTATGAAACAAGTCTGTGCCAGGAAGCTAATACATGTAGTTTCAGTCGGTTCAGAGGTGACATCTCTTCTTTGACTTACCAAGATTTTTGTGTCCAGGGTTACCTTGGCAAATTGCCATTGTAATTTCTGTCTTGGGTTTCTGTTAAACAAAAAACTTAGGACATTTAGGCATGCTACGCAAACATATTCACATATTTTTAGCTCCCCCAAGAAGGTTAAGTTTTTCGCCCATGCCTCTTTTGTTGGTTGGTCGATTGTTTGTTTGGTTGATTGGTTGGTTGGTTGGTTGGTTGGTTTGTGTGTCCGCATGATTACACAAAAACTACTGGACTGATTTCCACAAAACTTGAACAGAAGATGGTTCTTGGTCAAGAATAGACCCCATCGACTTCTGATAAGGATCCAGATAAAGGAATGGCTCCAGGGCTTTAACATTGCTACATTTTCATTTATGGATGGATGGATAACTTCTGGGTCACACAAATTGTCCTGTGGCCCTTTTAAATTCCCTATTTTTAATCTGAGCATAAAATCAAAAGTATGAAAAACAAAGCATTTTTTCTATCACATTCACGAACAAATTATGAATAAAGCTATCATATTTTCATTTTGTAATTTTGAATTATCAATTGAATATCAAATGAACAAATAATACACCAACCTTAAATCCTAGTGACAATGTAAATCATTGATAATGTAAATGTAGAAATATGCTGTCAGTCCACAGAAAGGTTTTTAATTTGACAGCAAAAACAAAAAAAACACACACACCCACATACATTTACTGTATATGACAACTAAATCACGAGTACACTTTCTGTGAATCAGCAGACCCCATGGTTGAGTTGTCCAAAGATGAGCTGAAAGACAGACTGCAGGAAGCAACTGAGGTAGGTAAAGTGAAGAGAAACTATAGTTGATATGACTTTGTCCACTTGACTCCATCTTGGCAAACAGTATCTGATTGATCTGCTGTGCTGACAGTTGATTGATGTCCTCGGTTGTGAGCTGGAGGTGGCACATCGTTACTTTGAAGGCAAATATGAAGCTCTTAGGATCTTGCAAGGGAAGGTACAGCAACACACACATACTCACTACTGCATCTTACAAGGGTGGCTAAATAAATGAATAAATGTGTACAACTTAAATCTGCTCTTCTTAACACAGGCCATTCTTGACAAAGCTACTGGTCACACAAAAAGTCTTTTGCAGAAAAGTGAGGAGAAGGCTAAAGCGCTGGAGAAGGTAAGTGTAAGTTCAGGCTGCTTAAATAAAAGCTTGGTTTGTTAACATTCTAACTGCTGCTTCCTTTTTGTCAAAGACAAAAAGTAGCACAACTGCATGCCGAAAGAAATGACGGTATAAAGGCGGTTGCATTCTGACTGATTTTCAAATAATCAGAGATACAGGTAAAGTCCACAAACTTGATAAAGTTGACAATAATTACCTGAAATGTTGAACTGAGTGATGGCATTGCATGAAAATGCTGTGGCCAGTAGCTCTTCCAAATTATGCTAATTTTTTTTGTTTTTTTTTATTGTCATTTTTTGTTTTTGTTGTTGTGACACGTACAGCTTATGGCACAAATACTGTCGTCATCATTGAATCACAGCCCGTGGCAATCCAACTTACTGGCTGGACCACCGTTGACTAGAAGAGTCAGAATAAAAGCTATGCTAATCCATCTTGGTTTAGGGCTGCTCCTCGCTAATGTTCGGTCACAGGAAAAGGAAATGGACAAAATGAGGCTCAGGCTGGCAAAACAACCTGAAATCAGAGACTGTTGTACCCACAGAGACCTGTCTCCACCTCAAGCTTTTGTACTCGGCAGGTGGACCATGTTCCTGGCTGAGAGAGTGCAGGACTACAGCTGGATGAGGACAGATGTCAAACTTTTGATATGCAGATGCCGACCTCATTATCATCGCCATCCTGTTGCGGCTGCTTACATTCACCCTCACGCAGATTCAAAAGATGCACTATACATTAATGCATATGTGTACAACATCATCGATTGGAGTAAGGAAAAACTTCCCACAATATAAAAACAAAACAAAACAAAAAATGTTTTAACAGGGGGACAAAAAAGATTAACCTCAGGAAGAGCCAAAGAAGAGGGATCCCTCTCCCAAGACAGGCAGACATACAATAGATATTGTATTTATAGAACAGAACAAAAACATTTACAGGGTATACAAATTACATAATATTGACACAATATCTGATACAAATAAATTATATAAAATATATGTGAAGAATATGGATCCAGGAAGACAACTTAGCAGGATGGGGCATAGCCAAGTGGGGCCCGAGCCACACAACATCCTCTTTGCTGTGGTGACGTGGAAGAGGACAGGCCAGACAATATAATTAAATTAATTAATTTGTTTATTCAACCTTTATTTAAATTTTGAAAAATTATTGAAGGCAACCATACGGGACAGCATGTAGTTAAAAACAGTTACATCCAAAGCCGAGCAGTTTGAAATCAAAGTCTTGGACTGACCTTTAGGTATAACTGTATCATGTTTAAATGTATGTTTTAAAATATTCCAAGTGTATGGAGCACTGAAACTGAAAGCAGTTTTCCAAAATTTGTTGTTTTCTCTAGCTCTGAAACCAGACTGCTGAGGATTTAACACAGGATATACTCAGAAGAATGATATGAGCTGATTATTGACTCACGATTCCAGGACTTTAGCAAGGCAAGGCAGTTCAGAAATGATCGATAGTTGTTAAGATCAGCTTTATCACCGCCTTTATGCAGTGGGACAACATGTGCAGCTTTCCAGATCTTAGGGAAAACCCCAGAAGAAATGGATATATTAAAAAGATAAGTAAGTTCATCAGAAATAAATGGATCTCTGTGTGGGAATGAGTCAGTCAGTTAGTGTAACGACTGTAAATGACCTTTAATGTGATAATTGTTTATAAGAACAGCTTGTTTTCATTCAGTTTACTGATATTCTTTGAAGCCAGGTTATTATTTCATTAATTATATTAGACGCTAAATGCAGGACTTTTATTTTGAAAGCGTCTCGCTGTGAACCGAGAACACCCGTGTTCATGTGAATCCAGTGTGTCTGCGTGTTGGAAGTGTGCCTGCATGTTTTTGCTGTTCGTGATGAAAGTGATTTACTTAGCACCTGGCTGATAAAGGGCACAAGCTCTTACGATGTGACCGAAGGTGTGTTCGAGTGCACAAGGTTCCTGTAATAAACTCCTTGGACTGTCAGTTAGAGTCTGACCATCGTCCAGCCGGGGATGCTACAACGATGATATCAGGCTCACTTAGATTGCGCCGCCGATGTAGCTGAAGCCTTGCTAACCGTCTTCTTAGATTACGCACATTAATGTGTATATTATCTGTAATAGCAAGGCATAATGCTATTTCAGCCTGTCAGGCCTTGATTGAAAAGATTTGCGACGCGGTGATCGATATGCACCTGCTCTGACATTGCTACAGTGAATGATGTTTCCTGCAATGGTTTAATATAGGCTACTACACTAATGTTTTGTTTTCTCGAGATCACGGATTAATTATCCCGTGATCTCGGGAAAACGGAGGAAATAATGAATGGATATGAATGCGTGGCCGTTCTCGGCTTCGTACATTGACGTTACTGTACCTGTATCTTCTTCACGTCTTCCTCTTCTTCACTTATTTTCCTTCACTGGGCGCCGGATGGTTTCAGTCTTTTGGACATTGTAATTCCGCTACAGTAAATCTCTCTTGGTCTTGGGGTCTCGGTCCGGTCAGATTCAGGCAGCTCGCCTTTCGATCCGCCCCCCTCACAGAGGACAGGTACAGTGCACGAGCCAGGAACCCAGAAAAAAGGCTCTCTTTGCTATGACGTTATGTTGCTGTGGGCTTATATAATATTTCGAAATAATAGTAGTAATGGCACTGGTACAAAAAAAACAAACAAAAAAAAATACATTATTATTATTATTTTTTTTTTTCAGAGCCGGTATTGATACAAGAGCTAGAGATTAATTCTATGTGATAGTTGTCCTTTTCTCACTGAAGATATGCATTTATGTCTGAGTTGCCTGATCGTTAACCAGTGGGCTTCCTCGCCAGTACGCCCTGCTAGAGCACAGGCTTTGTCCCTTGCATTGAGCATCATTTATAGTTCTGAGCTGAACCAGCGGTTTGATCTATCTTCACACTGAGCTTTTTGAAGCGTGCGCGTTCATCAATAATGGTAACTAAAGAGTTGGTGAAATGTTCAAAAGCCCGTTCAACATCCAGTATTTCAGTAGTATACTGTATGTTGCTGTTAGCAATATCGGTTAGAAAAGCATGCTCATTAGGTCTGGTCGGGTTAGGGTTAGGGTCAGCTGCAGTGACCACCACCGTCAGTCGCAGTGACCGCCACCATCAGCCGCAGTGACCACCAGCAGCAGCCACCGCTTAAAATAAAGCACAGTAGCCTACATGAAGTAATGAAAGTAACCATGTTAAATTGAACACGGAACAGCACAAAAAAATTAAATGCAGTCAACAACACGTCACATAATAAAAAAGGTAGTATGTCCCAAAATTCAATGACATATTAAATGAAATATGTATCACAAACGCCCCCCTATTTCTACTAGTGCTAGCAGCTAGAACGCGTCCTATATCACACACATAACCGACTAACGATGGCTGACACGGTCAGGTTCAGCAGATAATAAGCCAAAATAAATAAAACCCCTTAGTAATACATGTAAATCCTGCTTGTTAGTTATCAAACATCTTTAATATACAAGTTGCTAGCGATTCATTACCGGACTATTACGTTACCTTTACAGCTGGCGAAGTTGCACTAGCTAACTAGCTAGCAGGCAATGCTTGAAAATTGGCTCTAACAACCAAGATAAAATATAGATAATTACGCTGTGCACGTACAAATGAAGACCAGTGTAAGCATCACAAAGGGCCTCTGATACAATATAGACAGTTGACAATTCAAAAGAGGTTGATATTTCAGCAACTTACCTCTGGAACTATTCGATGCGCCGCAATGTAAGTGAATGAGGTCCAGCGCTTAAATGACAGTGTTTGGAACTAATCCGAGCTTCATAACCCGGAAATAGGCGGTACAAAGCGCCGCCATTTTTTACAACTAGAACTGCGCTGTGATAGGATGAAGGTCACTGTACTGTTGCTACCGCGCTATGATAGGTCGAAGGTCAGCCTTTGGGCTGAATGAATTTAGCCCAAATGGGGGTGTGTCACGACACCTGTCAATCAAAAGTGAATGGAAGCTTGCTACTGTGCTTGGGCTGAATACATTTAGCCCATTCACAGGAAAAAACCCAAGATATCTCATATATCCTGGGTTTTTTCTGCCACTTTTTGGTGCTGTTGCTGTTTTAGGTTCAATCAAAATTTAAAACAGTGTATTTTAAGGTTTTTAATAATATTTTTTCATTTTTACTGTAAAAGGTAGGGAGGGCTTAGCCCTGTTAGCCCATATATACCAGCCGCCCCTGCACAAATCCCATTTAGACAGTTTGAATCATTTGAGCGCTGGGCTGCTGCATCTGGATGCGCCGCCACCAGGTTAAAATCACCTAGAATCAGCATTTCAGCGTAACAGTACCAGGGCTCTCAAGTTTTGAACTGAGTTCAGAGTGAGATTTTGGCAGCAGCTGTGGGGGTTTGGTTGGGGTGGGGACGGGGGTCTGATCTCCCTGCTGGAAAAACCAGCATAGACCAGCAGAGCTAGTGACCAGCACAACCAGCATATGTTGTGTTTTGGTGCTGGTATACTGGTCACCAGCACCAGCATCCCATGTGTCAACAACTTATTTCATATTAGACTTAGACGACTTTATTAATCCTTTTGGGAGGTTCCCTCAAGGAAATTGAAGAATATTGTGCATGACGAGGAGTGAAGTTGGCTGTGAAAGTCCAAGACAGGACACAGAGTCAGTGATGTCGTCACAGTACACCAAGTTTATTGAACACAAGCTTCAAACCTGCAAGATTTTGGGGTCATTTGAGGCCACCTGAAGCAAACTGTAAATACTGCACAAAATATACAAAAATATAAATGCAACACTTGGTTTGTTGCTCCTGTTTCTCTCACAAGTTGAAGTAAACAATTTTATAAAGATTTTCTTTTGTATGTACACAATATAATTACTTCGCTCAGATGTTGAGCACACATTTGTTAAAATCCAATCAGATAAGCCATCCACCTGACAGGTGTGGCAAATTAAGATGCTGATTGAACAGGATTCAGGTGCATGGGATGCTGGTGACCAGCTTCATCAGCAACGTCACCAGCAAGACTATGCTGGTAAGCCAGCATAATTAATGGGACCTTGCTGGTGGACCAGCTTCATCATGCTGGTCCACCAGCTAAACCAGCACTAACCAGCATAGACCAGCATGGAAATCATGCTGTCTATGCTGTTTTTCAGCAGTGCTCATAAATGACACATACATTTGTACAAATAAAAATATTTATTCAGCATTTCTAAGTGTGTGTGTGTGTGTGTGTGTGTGTGTGTGTGTGTGTGAGAGAGAGAGAGAGAGAGAGAGAGAGAGAGATAATGGTTAGTATTGTTTATTGTTGGTGTTGGTGGCAGGTTTTGAGGCCTAGCTGCACCTCCTGAGGTGTGATGTCTCCAGCCTCAAGGAGCCTGTTGAGGGTAGCTCTGGTGGTGACGCCAACATTTAGCTTTTCTCCTACCAGACAGAGAACAGAAAGAGACAAAGCAAATTAAGTACAGGTAGTTTGAACAATAACTCAGAATCAAAATCACTTTTTATTCGCCAAATGCATCAGGTAGACACACAGGAATTTGACTCGGCAATCAGTACTTTAACTCAAAACTAGACAAACAGTAGGTGCACATAGATTCAGCAAGATATGCACAATAAGTGCAAGTGGTTAAAGGTATTCCTCTATGTAAGCATGCTATTTTACCCATAGAATACATATACATTGTATGCCTACATACATTTTATGCCTTTTCCATCACATCAGAGATATCACCCAACTCATAACAACAATCTTCCCAAAAAGTATATTTGAGGTCAATGAGCATACAGGTTAATCTCCTTATGTGAGACTTAAAAATATTACCTAAGTGTCAGAATAGCTGCTGAAATTAACAGGGATTTAACTGGCTAGCTAGGCTAGTTCACACACTCTGGTCAAACTGTTAGCTAACATTACTGATTACCAGCTGCCTGGACTCAATATTCCCCAGCAACAGAAATCATATGATGAGGTGACTCATAGGATATGGTCTTCTCTCATGTACATCAGTCTGTAGCTACTTCGGCGAGACGTAGATCGATGTGACAGCTGTCCTCTTCTGTAGCTAGCTACTTCAGCGAGCGTCTGAATCGGGAATATCTAAATCTTACCCGGATACAGAAATGCTATTTTTTGATTGGCTGTCCGGTAGCTAGGAGGAGGCGGAGGAGGAAAAACAAACAAGTGACGGTAACCGGCATAAACCCAGTAAGAGCAGGAAATATGATGATGCCTACATACCTATGGTTTACGTTGAACAAGGTCGGAAATGAGGAGAGACCTGTTTGTGTTTTATGCCTAAAAACTCTGGCAGCGGACAGCATGAAACCAAATAAATTAAGACGGCACCTGGAGACCTTATCACCCCAGTTATGTCAGTAAGCCACTGGAGTTTTTTCATCCTAAACTCGACGAGTATTAGTCTATTTGCCAGCCCATAGGGCCCCATTGTGAACCCGGAAATGTTGAGTACACCAAAGTTTTATGTTAGAAATGTACAGTATGGGTCCCCAGCATTAAGAAACTGCCAGATGCTAACTTGCATATGTTGAGCAATTTGCATAATTAGCATTAATTAGCATTAATTGCTTATATGGGCAATATTTCAGGAACTGCTTGGCTGATTTGGACAATATTGGCGTGGTTTTGGGGGTTATTGAGGATGCTGAATCCATTTCTGACATTTTCAAAATTCAAAATGGTAGTTTAAAGCAAAAGTGGCCATATTTCAACTCCCAGTGGGCTGATTTTGATGAATTCTGAGTCAATTTTGAAGTTTTAGCTGAATCTATGAAAATAAATTGTAGGATATTTATGAACACAATTATCCAAATGATGCAGAATATGTACATTTTAATTTACATAATGTTACACTCTGAGGTGACATTGGAGATAACAAAGGCAAGTAGGCTACCATATCAAAATTCAAAATGGCAGTTTAAACCAAAAGTGGCCATATTTCAACTCCCAGTGGGTCGATTTTGATGAATTTTGAGTCGATTTTGAGGTTATCTACATGCTTAATACTTTGGACCTGCATTTTTTGAGACGTAGTACTTCTTCAAATGCTTCAGTTCTGCTTGCATTTTTTGGCTGCACAACTTTGTGTCATTGTCACTGTGGTTACTGCATCGGGCAGAATACTGGCTGGATGGAAAGACGGATAAAACAGAGCTTTTTATATTTGGATCATACCATCTCAATGCAAGTAAAAATAGAAAAATAGAAGCAGATAATCATTACAGTATGTATATAGTGCATATCTCATTTCAAAAATGTTATATGTAGACTGATATCTCCATAGCCTACTTCTTAACTGTCTCTTGGGGTGGTTCAAATTGTTAAAATATGGTAAGAGTTATTTTGCGTAAAATCCAGAAACTTAATCCAAAGTAATTAATGCATCAACAGGTTGGTCATTTTGTCAGTGCGGTATCAGTAAACAAAAAAGCACTGTTAACCTATTACAAAGTTGCCCACCACATCGCAAGGTGCAAAAAACCTCACACCATAGCAGAGGAGCTAATACTCCCGGCAGCATTGGACATGGTCACAATCATGCTAGGTGAGAAAAGTGCTGAGGCACTGAATACTGTCCCTCTGTCAAATGACACAGTAGGGAGACGTATATCTGATATTTCAGACAACCTATAAGAACAACTAGCAGAACATCTAACAGACAAACGTTTTGCCTTACAAATGGACGAGGCCACTGACAGCAATAGAGACTGTTTGTTTATTGCTTATGTCCGTTTTGACATGTCAGGGTCACTGTGTGAAGACCTGCTCTTTGGTAAATATGTACGAACGAGAGCAACAGCTGATGAGCTCTTCAAGCTGCTGGATGGCCACCTAAATGAGCATGGACTGAAGTGGGAGAACTGTGTAGGAGTTTGCAGTGATGGGGCGCAGACCATGGCGGGGACGAGAAACAGGCTGCAAGCCCTCATCAGGAGGGCCGCGCCAAATGCAAAGTGGACCCACTGTGTCATACACAGGGAAGCACTTGTATCACGGCAGCTCAGCCCCAAACTGAATGAGGTTTTAACCGACGTCATGAGCATTGTCAACTTCATTAAAACAAGACCCCTGAAAGCACGACTCTGCTCTATGTGAGGACATGGATGCGGGCCATAAAGCTGTGCTATTTTACAGTGAAGCCCGGTGACCGTTGCAAGGCAAAGTTTTGTCTTTGAGTGTATGAGCTCAGAGATGAAATCCTGATGTTTTTGGAGCAGGAGGGCATGTATGAAAGTGCAAAGAAGTTCGAACAATTTCTGCTGCAGCAGCAGCAAAAAGCCTGTTCCCCCTAGCTCCGGTTAGCCTGCCAGGATCTGCTCTCTCGGTTTTCCGGCAAGATGGCGTGTTGAACGGCAACCGGAGGCTGCAACAAAATTGTCCCAAAATATATTCAAAAGAACACTCAGAAAACTCAAAATGAATCCAAATAACGTATAGAAGCCTGCTAAAGTGATATTAACTGGTGGAAATGTCACAACGACCAAAGAACCGAGCAATTTGGAGGTAATGCTGGATGATTCGGTGCGGGCCGGAGACCATGACAATGCTATGGAGGCTAGCATGGCTAACCAAACCAAACGGAAAGACGTTAGGTCCGCTCCAGCAACTCTGAATAAGCCTCCAGCCGGCAAGAAAAGTAAAGGTCAACGCGATGAGACAGAGGTCTCCAACTTGACCATATTAGAAGCCATTCGAGGTATGGAAAAAAACTTTGACAAGCTAAAGGAACAAGCTAAACAAACTAGCTGCATGCTTGCTGCTTTGACAAAAGCAGTACAGTTTAATGCCGAAGAAGTTAAGGAATGCAAAGAAAAAGTGAAGGAACTGGAAAAACAACACAAACTCCTCAAAAATGAAAATGAAGAACTGAAAGAGAGAATCAGGGAGCAGGAAAGATACAAGATGCAGTGGTGCCTAAAGCTTAATGGTTTGGAGGAGAAAAGTGATGAAAACATCCGAGCAGACACCATACAGCTCTTCAAAAAGATAGTTCCTAACTTAGAAATGCGCCAGAAGCCGTCGACGTCGTACACAGGGTCGGGCGAAAAGAAAACAACCAGAGCGGACCTCTGGTGGTGCTGTTCATACGGAGGTTGGTCAAGGAAGAGATCTGGCGCAGAAGCAAGGATTCCCCGGTGTGCAAGGAGAGAGGCATCCGCTTCGCGGAGATGTTGCCGCTGGAAGACAGAGAGGCGAGGAAAAAGCTGTGGCCACAGATCGAGCAGGCTCGACGTGAAGGGAAACAAGCCTACTACCGTGGACCACACGGATACATAGAGGGTCGAAAAATTGATTAATGATAGGCAGATTTTGATACACAAATATACAAAATGAGTGAAAGATGGTAACATGAGACACAGTTGCTTGTTAAATAGAGTAAGTCAAGCTTTATACTTTTAAGCACTTTAAGTTTTTTTGTTTGTTAAGAGATATTCTTTATTGTGTGTACTCAGTGATTGTGATTTTACTGCTGTTTTACTGAGGTGCAGTATTTTATGTTCACCACAGTGTGGCGCAAGTTTACAGGTCAAGGGCTCATGCAGCATCATTGAGTTCAGAGTTCATTCCTGCATTGTGAAGAACCGTGTAAGACTGCTTTGTCTCAAATAAATACGCCAGAGAGGCTAAAAATGGTTTCTTCTTCCGTCAACTTATTCCCCCTAGTTCAGCGCTGGTGATGCTGCAAATCTCAACAGGTTATAGGCCCAGGAGCAACTCGGGGAAGAGTTTTGTTAGAAAGTCGTGACGAACTGCGTGCTAACGGCTATCATAGCATCATGGAGCTACGGGGGACAAGCAGGTTGCCCCGATTCATGTTCGACGGAGATGAGACCAAGTATAAACTGTGGGAGACTAAGGTGTTGGGACATTTGCACTTATTAGGACTAAAGAATATGGTTCTGAGAGAACCCGAAAGCGAAGCCGAAGTAGGGGCAGACAGTAAGAAGAACGCCGATGCGTACGCCGAGTTGATTCAAATTTTGGATGATAAGAGCCTCTCATTAATTATGAGAGATGCAAGAAAGGCACTTAAGATATTAAGGGGGTACTATGCCGGGAAGAGGAAGCCTCACATTATCAACCTTTACACCATGCTGACATCGCTTCACAAGACGAGCAGCGAGACGGTTACAGACTACATCATCGGGGAAGAGACCACCATTACGGCGCTACGTAACGCGGGTGAGACGTTAGGAAATGGTCTGCTGATTGCTATGATCTCAAAAGGACTGCCTGAAAGTTTCAAGCCATTTGCAATACATGTGGATACAATGAGGATAATATAACGTTCGCAGAATTCAAAACAAAGCTGCGTAGTTTTGAAGACATAGAGAAGTTAACCACGGCGGAGTCCAGTGATAATGTGATGAAAACTGTGGCGAGAACCGGGCCGAGGCCTGCCAAGTCAAGTACACAAAACAGAGACAATGGAGACGCGGATATTATGTGTTTCAAGTGTGGCATTAAAGGCCACCGAGCAAGAGCATGTCGACGGAAGACATGGTGCAGTCATTGTAAGAGTGACACCAACAGTGATGCCACATGTAGACGTAAAGAAAAACAAGATGGAGCGAGGAAGGTCGCAGATGAGAGCGGCAACGGATCTGGAGCGGCAGCGGCATCAGCGGATTATGCTTTCAGGATCAAGGACGCAGATATCGGGGTTCAGCAGCAGCCAGCGTGCAGCATCAAGGAGAAGGGCTTGATGGTCGACACGGGAGCTACTTCCTACATCGTTACCAACGTGACCAAGTTTAAGAGCTTCGACAACACATTCAAGCCGGAGACGCACTGCGTGGAGTTAGCGGACAGTACCCTGTGCAGAGGTGTCGCTCAACGCAAAGGGAATGCAGAGGTGTTTCTGATTGACAGCACCGGGCAGCGATGCGGGGCAGCGATGCGGGGCAGCGATGCGGGGCAGCGATGCAGAGCAACGCTGAGAGATGCATTGTTTATACCGTCATACCCTCACGACATTTTCTCGGTGAAGTCAGCCAGCGCTTTTGGAACAACAGTCACCTTTAAAGAAGGACAAGACACCTTGACACATAAAGACGGTACCAGACTCAACATTCATGCGTACGGCAAGTTGTATTATCTGCACACTGAAGGTGTGGATAGTGATAAGTGTAACACCTGTCACGACATGCAGACATGGCAGACAGGGAAAGTTTGTACAGACCCGAAATAGAGACCCTGATGCAAGAGCAGAGGCTCCCTTACAGATGGTGCACACAGACCTAGCAGGTCCAGTAGCTACTGAGTCTATTGATGGATTATTCTAACCCCCAATTTCCACTGGATACGTGTCCGCTGCGTTGCAGCTCCGATCCAGTTTTGCTCCGCCGTCCGCCGTCCGCCGTCCGCCAATCCCCACCGGTTGCGGTTTGAGTGCACCACGGTGCAGTACGGTAGACAGCTGGCGTCAGGAGGACGAGGAGTTCCGCGATAATCACATAATCACTCCCGACCGCAGTTATAGGTCTGTGTTATTAAAAACAACAACACGGAGTGTTCCGACCGAAGGATCAGCACAAGAGCTTGTGTTTGTCTCTTTTTTGAGATTTGTGTGCTGGTGTCAACACAGAGTGTTTTATTTTGAAAGGTAACCGGATGCTGTTTGTTATTTTGGCGCTTGACTTCCTGTCTGCTCCCTGCTAAATTCCGCTGAATTGTTGCGTCGTGCTCCGGCATCCGCCAGAAATAGAAGTCCTGCGTATTTGTGCCGGAGGGCTCCGGACTGCCGGAGCTGGGACGGAGCAGATACGCAGCGCAGCGGACCGGGTGGGGATTGACTCATAGACTAAAGTGAAACGTATCTGCTCCGCTGGCGTGGCGGAGACGCAACGCAGCGGAGACGTATCCAGTGGAAATTGGGGGTAATGCAATGTTTGTATGCTCTCTGAAGACAAAGAGTGATACGCTGCAGGCCACAGAAAAGTTCCTAGCAGATACAGCCCCTTATGGAAAGGTGAAGTGTATCAGGTCTGACAACGGGACAGAGTTTACATGCAAGGATTTTCAGACCCTGTTAAGGAAGCATGAGACATCAGCCCGTATTCACCACACCAGAACGGAACTGCAGAGAGGGGCTGGCGTACTCTTTTTGAGATGGGCAAATGTATGCTAATTGAGAGTCAACTACCCAAATGTCCCTTACCCCTTACCAGATGCTGACAGACAAAAAGCCAAATCTGTCCAAAATGCAGAAGTTGGGATGTGTATGTTACACATACAAACAAAAA
This sequence comes from Diplodus puntazzo, assembly GCA_963678695.2. Taxonomy (NCBI): domain Eukaryota; kingdom Metazoa; phylum Chordata; class Actinopteri; order Spariformes; family Sparidae; genus Diplodus; species Diplodus puntazzo. Next base: position 2,962,335 of record OZ023159.1, read on the forward strand.
AAGGGAAAGCTCGATTCCAGATGTGAGCAGGGACTTTTTGTTGGTCATGATAAGAACAGCCCTGCCTACTTAATTTATCATCCTGACACAGAGAAAGTTCAAAAACACAGACCTGTCAAATTTGTGAACAAGGTAAATGTGGAAAAAAAAAACAGACAGTTTAGACAGAACCAAACGATGATTATGACACAGTGAGACAGCCTGTGGCTAACAGAGTCAAACAGGGGGTTTATGTGGGCAATGAGAAGGCCAAGGGAGAGAAAAAAAAATCCACAAGGTGGTACATCTGAGTGTAACCAAAAAGAGTCAAGTGTGACAAGTGGTGAATCTGTCAGTTGGAGGTATCCTACTAGAGAGAGGAGAAAACCTAGTCATTTAAAGGACTTTGTACCTGACAACATTGACAGTGATGAGATCCATACTACAACTGATTACTGCTACAGAGCAGTGTGTGGCGTTCCACATACATTTAAGGAAGCTATGGACTCAGTTAACTCAAAACAGTGGGTTAAAGCAATGGACAAAGAAATCCAGTCATTAAAGGAAAACAACACTTTTACCCTGACTACTCTGCCAAAGGGCAAGAAAACAGTGGGGGGTAAGTGGGTTTATTCTGTTAAAAATGACATTGAAAGAAATGACAAATACAAAGCAAGGTTTGTAGCTCAGGGTTATAGCCAGAGGATGGGAGTTGATTATGGCGAAACCTTTTCCCCAACAGCCAATTTGACCAGTGTGAGGGTATTGTTACAAAAAGCAGCACAGGAGGACCTGTTACTCCACCAGATGGATGTGAGAACAGCTTACTTACATGCCCCCATTGACTATGAGATCTATACAGACCAACCCAAGGGTTATGAAGAAGTAGAAGGTCTGGTGTGTAAGCTGGAAAAATCCCCTTATGGAAGAATCCATCAGAGATAATAGCTTAGTGGATATTTGGAGAAATCCAAACCCAGGGAAAAAACAATACTCCTGGTACAAGCCTAATGATATTGCTAAATCTAGAATTGACTACTGGCTTGCTGCAGATACGCTTGGAGGACATATCTCAGAAGCTGTCATTTCCAAAGCTCCTTTAACTGACCACTGTATAACTGAAATAACACTGAATTCGATTTACAGGAAAAGTAAAAACAAAGCTTATTGGAAATTTAATTCTAACCTACTAAAAATTGAAAATTATTGTTCTAAAATAAAAGAAATTATAATTGAAATTGAAAAGGATGAAAGCATAAATAGTTTTTATAATAAATGGGAATATGTTAAATATAAAATTCTACCATTTCTTTTGGAAAGATATCAGAAGTTTGTTGTTCAAAGCAATGCAAGAATGCATTGAAAAACAAGAACTAATGCCCAGTATGAAACAAGGTGTGATAACACTAATTCCCAAACACAGCAAAGATACAAGAATATTGGACAACTTAAGACCTATCACTCTTCTTAATACTGATTATAAACTGCTTTCTGGATGTATAGCAGCTAGAGTGAAAATAGGTTTGTCACAACTTATTGATGAAACGCAATCTGGTTTTCTGGGTGGACGATCTATTCATAACAACATACGACTGGTTTTGGATCTGATTGATTATAGTCATATATTGTCAAAAGAAGGGTTCATTCTCTTCCTAGACTTTTATAAGGCTTTTGATTCTGTAGACACCCCCTTCGTATTAAATACTCTAAATTACTTTGGTTTTGGTCAAAAATTCATAAACCTGATAGATATGTTATACAGGGACATTAATAGTTGTGTGGCTTTGGAACACGGTACATGCACAAGATATACAGGGGTATTAGACAAGGTTGCAACAGCTCCCCCTTACTATTCATTCTAGAGGCCGAGCTATTATCAATTATGATAAAAAAAAAAATGGTATCGATAGAATAGACGTTTTAGAAAGACATATTATAATTAGTCAATTTGCAGACGATACGACATTATTTTAAAAAAATGAAAGACAAATTCCCAAAGCATTAGATTCCATCAGTCAATTCTCCAAAGCATCAGGCTTGAAACTTAACATTGATAAATGCGAAATATTTGCCCTTCATGATCAGCCTGCACTCTCAAAATGTAACACTGCGATTAAAACGCAAGTCAAATACTTGGGCATAGTTATTACCAGGAATAAAGAATTAAGGGAGAGAGAAAATGTTTGTAAAAATGTGGATAAATGCAAAACCATTCTGAACTTTTGGTTACAGAGAGACATCACTGTATTTGGGAGGGTTTTGCTTTCTAAAATGGAAAGTTTGTCAAGAGCTATTTATCCTGCTTTCTCACTGGAAATTTCAGACAAAATGACTAAACTTATCAACAAAACTTTACATTTATTTGGAAAAACAAATGCCAATATATTAGAAGAGCTGATGTGGTCAAGAGTATTGAAGTGGGTGGCTTTAATGCTATGTATTTCTCAGTTATGAATGGTGTTCTAAAATTAAAATGGCTCAGTTCATTTATTTTGCACAAAGACTAATTTTGGTTTAGCATTCCTAATGCAATTTATCCAGAAATGGGAGGCATTGAATTTTTGTTGCATTGTGACTATGATATATGTAAACTGCCTGTGAAACTTTCAGACTATCACCAACAAGTTCTCCTCCACTGGAACCTGAATTATATAAGCACAATTTTACTCCTCACAACTCACCCTTATGGAATAGTAGATATATACGGACCAATCGAAAATCATTGTTTTTGGGGACCTGGTTTGATAAAGGAATTTGGGCTGTTTCACATCTATTGGATGACCATAGCAATTTCCTAACTCATGAGAACCTTTGTGTTAAATTTAACTTTCAGTGCTCAGCTAAGGACTACGATAAAATAACTATAGCCATTCCAATTCCCTTCAAAACAATGACTCAACAACTGGTGATGCATTCAAATGTTCCGGACATGAGATCACTACGTGTGGAAGGAGTCAGTTTAGGTAGTAAATTATTCTTTAATAAGTTTATTAGAAATATTTTGACTGCACAATACTACCCTTATCAACTTAAAAGAAAATATGTTCTAAGAGATTACGGTGTTGTGGAGGCAAGTAAGATAAGGAAACGATATTTATCTTATCCAATCCCTCATAAAGCAAAAGAGGTCACATTTAAAATACTAAATGATATTTATCCATCGAACCACTTCCTACATGTAAGATTTAATTGGGATAATAATTTGTGTGGATTTTGCGAGAGTGACATTGAAACAGTGGAACATATTTTCTTTGAATGAGAACATGTTATACAATTTTGGGTATTGTTTCAAAGCTGGTTGTTAACCAAACAAATTATTTTGCATCTGTTAAACTGGATGTAGATTAAAGTTGGAGTGCAATTAGAGGAGAAGAACTTAGACTTGTTAGTGAACAATTTGATCATGCTTGGACAACATTTCATCCATAGATGCAAATACCTTAAGGTGAAGCCCCACATCAACAGATGGGGGGGGCGGACAGCACATCGAGCTGGACACAAGTCCAGCTCGATGTGCTCTCCAAAAAAGCCTTTTGGACCATATTGGTCCGTCTGACAAGATTTTTTGCTAATTTGCATAATGTGAAAAACAGTAAAATGGATTCTATCAATGTCAAATTTGGTATACGGCTTCGAGGGATGAAATGACATACTTCTACTATAAATGAGCCAGATTGGTCAAAAAATATGGCCGCCACGGACCAATGTATTTTCCCAATGGGCGGGGCTTAGAAGGATTGGCCATAACTCCCACACCCTTTGCCTTATCATCACAAAACTTGGTGGGTAGGTTCACAACAGGACTGGGAATCTGTCTACCAAAGTATGTTGAGCTCAACCTATAGGGGGCAATATAAATGCTACACATGCGTATCTCAAAGACCATTGGATGGAATTTCACCAAATTTGGTATGCATGCTCTAGGGTCAAGTATTACATACTATCTTAAAGCCCCTGTACGGAGCTTTTAGCTGGATATGCAAAAGTCTCTGATTTCTGCTGATGTGTCTCTGTTACCTACAACAGCAAATGAGCCCATCAGTGTGAAGATACGCTATTTCTAAGTAGTCTAATTCTATACCTCTAAAAAGGCATTGGTCGGGTTGGACCACTGATGTAACGATTTACGGCAGCCAGACCGTAACTGACGACACTCAGGACCATATATATATATGGGAAGATATGGCATAGCTGTTTTGTTGCTACGCTAGCCAGTGCTAACCGAGCTAAAACTTTTGTCATGGCTGATAATGAGACAAAGAAGAGAAAAAGAATTCAAACCGAAGACCAACGAAAGGCCAAGAGGGAATCCGATCGAGCTAGGGCTAAAACACGGATAAACATTGGCGATTCCTTGAAATGTAATGCGGGAAGTAGTTTACAGCAATACATGAATTTATGTTGTTACAACAAAGCTGGCTAACGTTACCACTACATTAGCTCTAGATACTACACTTGTAAAAACAACAACAAACGTCTTAGATCACGCATCCATTTCAGCTGTGTGTATGCCCCAGCCCAGCTGACCTGCAACGATGCATCGGTAATATCCTCTGTCATTATAAATGATTCCGTTTCTGACGTTTCCAAAACAAATCTACACGCGCCGGCCAGACAAACGTCTTCACGACAGTGGGCGCTAGGGCTCATGGGAAATGCAGTCTTCATTCCCGCAAAACACCACCGCTTTCGTCCACCGGGGCCGCCAAAATCAACACTAAATGAAAAGTCTGTACAGGGGCTTTAAGTGCAAGTGCAGTGTAAGAAGTTGATAGGTGAAAGTGGGCGTGGCCAATTTGTCATTAGCCATCATTGGTGCCGTTTTATTAATTTATGGCGAGCTGGAAGGACCCAGAGACACGAAACTTGGTACGTTGAGTGTAAATGACCTCCAAATGCTGCTCCAAAAATTTGATCCCAATCCGTCAGATGGGGGCACTATAACATAGGGTTTAAACTTCGAAAGGCTCTCCCAACCAAGCCATAAGTGCTATTGACTTGAAATTTTTCATACACGTTCTCCTGATAGTCCTCTAAAAAAAAGCCTCTGCACCATGAAAGCTGCTATTACAGATTTTTTGCTAATTTGCATAACATGAAAAACAGTAAAATGAATAGAACTTTTGAAATATTTATGCTATCAACACCAAATTTGGTATATGGCATCAGGGGACAGAGCCAGTAATTTCTCTTATTAATGAGCACGATCAAAAAACATGGCAGCGGTCAAGAAAAATATCCTCACAAAGGGTGGGGCTTAGCAGATATTGGTGTTCAGACACTGTCTTTGGCTTTACGTCAAGGCTCAGCCGGGGGTCTTTCACAGCTGATTGGATTAAAAAAAAACACTGTGGCATGCAACAACACAAACTACAAAAGCACCAATGTCAGGGGCAACTGTTAAAAAGATTATTAAGAAACAGTCAAAGTAAAAACAGTCTGCAATCTTAAACATGCAGCAAAATGATTAGTACACATGAAAATAAACAATTAAAACATGCATAAAACCCGATAACACTGACCTTGTTACAGGAGAAAAGATGGAAAGCTTTTGGTAAGGATCAGCATGATAGATGAAGAAGATCTGAAGATTGCCTTATTCCGTGAGAAATAAACAATAAAGTCACATGCTAAAAAAAGTGAGAAAAAAAATCCTGGATCCGTCCTTATATTCAGATTTACACCAAAAATGAATGGGGTCTATTCATAGTCAAGACCCATCCTGCATCCAAGGTTCGTGGAAATCCATTCAGTAGTATTTGTTGGTAGTTAGTATTTTTGTGTTGTTTTCGTTATTCAAGAGAACTTAATTTCATATAAAAATGAGTCATCTGTTTTCTGCATGTGAAGATTCAAGCTTGCTGCATGAGACTACATAAACAGGATGCTTCTGGCTGGACAATACAAAGTTAGTCTGGACAAGAGCCATGACGGCCACGGAAACATGTTGTTAAGGAAAAGTCATGGGACATTACACCTTATATAAAACTAGGTGCATATGAACAAGATTTATAAACCTGTAAATCACATAAAGATATGCTAATCATGATCTGTTGCCTTTGTCTGTCACAGGAGGTGAACAGCTTGCAGTGGGAACTCAGCTTTAATCAGATTCAGATGAAGAGGTCTCAGCAGTCATGGGAGCAGAAATACAACAGGTTGGATTGACTTCACATACATTCATTCTTTTATATTTCCATTATTTTGTATTGTAACATTATTGTTGTTGTTGTAATCAGAATTTTGAACGAGAACAAGACTCTGACTGATAACCTGGAAGGAAACGAGAGTCAGATCCAGCAACTTCGAGCAGAAAATTCTGGTAAATAATGTAGAATAAATTTGAGGTGACCTAAACATGTCTGCACATATTATCCCAATCTGTCAAGTGAAGTGGATCAGTCTTGAAGACTGTGACTCATAAAACCTTAATGTCAACCATGTCAGTAGACTTGACCAAATACTCTTAAGCCAAGGTCCATTGACCACCTTCTCCAGAGCTTTCAACCACAGTGTCATGCTGCGTGTGTTTTCAGCTTTAAGTCGGCAGTGCATGGAGCTTCTCTCCATGTTGGATGTCAAGGAGCAGAGAGCTTATCAAGGAACCAAACCTCAATTCAGCCCGGAGAGGGATGCAAGTGTGCTGGAGGTGAGAGAGCATTAATCTACATCACAGAGAGATAGAGAGAGGGAAAAATGTGAGAATTAAGTCAAGAATTGAGACAGAGGTTTTGCATTCAATTCAGTAACCTCCCACACTGTGTAATAACTGTACTACCAAGTACATCTTAATTTCAGAGTTACTGTCAGCAGCACATTTAGCTGAATACATTTCAATACCGAAGAATACAACTCTTGGAACCAAAGTAACCTGCAAGGCAGCCACAATGCTGAGCTAAGATGTACCCTGCTGAGCCCTCCATTTCTTCCACTTTAGGGTTTTTAGTATTTTGACCACCCCAAAATTTAGGACCGCTGCTTTTAAACAAAGAGTCCACTTCCATTTGTCCCATTATAGTATCGTGCTCTGTCAGCATGGAACACAGTCCGCCCTTCAAGAGCAAAAGCTTGTCCAGGATGTTGTCCTAGAGACAGGGATATGGGCACAACAGTTTCTGCTTTCCCATTGCTTGGCCTGCTGAGTCCCATTTGTTCTTTTCCTGTGACTGGACACCAGCTAGGAACAGCCTTAAATCCAAGATGGATTAGCATGGCTCTTATGCCAACTCTCTTCCTCCTTGGTGACGTCCAGTTGGTCAGGTTGGATGGTGAAAGATGCCATGAGCAGTGCTGGTTGTAAAGTCTGCTGCTCTTAATCCAAACCTGCGCTTTTTTCTCCAATGCTAATGAATGTATTTATTCACTAGGCATACATTCATCAGCAATAAAGATTAAGAAATTATGTTAAATTTGAAGGAGTTACCAGCCACTGCATCTGCAAGTACCACCATTGCTTTAACAAAGTTGTCAAGAATTCAAGATGTTCTATTCCTTATGTGTGCCTGTATTTTACATAACCAATCTCTTATGAACTTTATGTTACATATTTTTTCCCTCATAATTCCTCTGAAGAATGTCATCCAAATTTTGCCATTTACATCTGATATGCCATGCACAGTTTTTCTGAACCAGGCCTCATATGCTGATTGTCAGTGAAAGTGAAATTATGCTGAAGTAGTAGAACATCAGACTCAGCTGTTTCATATATCTCAGATTGAAAACTGGCATGAGGTGATGTAGGTATGCCTTAGTATCATTTGAATAATTTAGAAGTAACACGTACATTAATTGATTTTCTCTCTGTTTTCCAGCTGGCAGTGTTGGGTGCCTGTCGGTGTCTTGGTGTTGCTGAAGCTTGTCCATGCAGTCGGACTGCTGTTGCAAGCAGAAAGCAGCTCATCCAGCTACAACAGGAGGTAAACTACATCTAATACGTCCGTGCCAAATATCTTTTTCTTTGCTCTGAAACCATTATTGATGTTCATGAGATGTTAACACCAATCCTTGTTGTTTTTATATCTGCTATTCTTTATCTTGCTTCGTCATGTATAACAAAAATAATTTTGTCCTTACTTAAGTGCTAAAACCAACTGCCGTACAACTAAAGCTTGATCTATGCTTCTGCACTGAATCAATGTTGTACCTGAGGCATATCCTCTGTGTAGGTGCATGGCCTATGCCAGTGGTTCCTAACCTGGGGTCCGGGCCCCCCCTAGGGGGGCGCCAGAGATCGCAGGGGGTGTGCACAATTTTGTCTGCTCTGAGGTTGGGAGGTTAAAATTATATTTGTACAATCGTCTGAGGTTGATTGACGCGCCGGCACATCAAAATCAAGTGACCAATTTAAGATGACGTGGCAGCGAGACAGAGCCTCAGTGAGTCTCGGTCCGACTTATGTGTTGGAGCAGCCTTCATTTGGTTGCTGAGAGTTTTGAGATTTGGGACAGCGTGTTTGGAGTGTATAGTTAATGTGTTATGTAGTGTTTGGTGTAGTGTGTTTAGTGTGTAGTGGAGTCAGGTTTTTTTTTGTTTAATGAGTCAAAACAATGAGGAGACTGCTGAATGTGGAGCAGGCAGTGCAGCTGGAAGGAGCTGAGGCATTGCCTGCATTTAAATGTAAATAGTTTTATATAACTTTGTAAATTTCAAAAGCTTATGCACAAGTTTAGCAAACAACAATTTATACTTGCATTATAAGTAATAAAAATGGTTCCTTAAGCTTATTTGTGGTTTTCACAGTAAAAAATCTAACTTTTTCCTACTTGGATTTTATGTTTTTTGTTTTTTTGGGTCCATTATGTTAATACAGTAGGTCAAAATGAAAAAATAACTGAACAGTCACACATGTGAGGTTGTGCTGAAAATAATGACACCAAACAAGGCAAGATAAATAGTTTTTAAGGTGAAATATAATGGTAAAATCCAAAAATAGTCAAAAACGGCCAATTATACCATAGACTCCATAAAATCCCAATAACACACCCAATCAAAACTCTCTATAGTCCAAATTGAAACATATTTTTTTGTCCACATTTGAATTCATTAAGCTATTTATTACCAACACCCCTATGAGGTAGGCCTATTCTGTTCTCCTATAGCCTATTCTGGTCGTTGTGTGTGTGTTTGTGTGTGATACACCTAATGACACAAAAAGGAAGAAATATATCTTCTTGCTCAGGCCAGTGCTCGTTTATTTCTGACATTTCAACATAAAATTCTCACATCAACTTCTCAAGCTTTCTGATTTAAATTCATATTCCACTCATACCAACACTAAAACATATAACAAATAAAATAACAAATATTGACACCAACTGACAATAAACACTGTAAACATTCTGCCTAAAGAAATATAAGAACACAAAAGTACACATGAACTCAAAATAATCGCACTCATTTTCACTCATCAACAAGAATTGGCTTAACTTAAAATATTAAAATATACAAAAATAATATAACTCAACATACACATTCACTATATTCTCATGCTCACATTCCTTCACATTTAATAAATTTCATTCACATTCATTCCACTTTAATGCATATACTCAAGACCTTTCTACCACATACACAACTGATCTTAATCTTACACCTGCACTTAACTTCCGCGGTTACGTGTGTGGCGTGACCCCGCACATGTTAGCTAGCAACTCGAAATTGAACTCATCTGAAAATATCTTCCTTCTTCACAGTTTACTTACAACTGGCTGGCTCAAACTCTTAACACTAGTGATGGTTCGGTCGCGAACTGTTTCACTTCTCTCTCGTTCGTTCGTTTGTTCTCACAGACTAATCGCTGTGTTGTTCACTGTTTAGTTACCAGAGTGGTGAGGAGGACTGAGAGCCAGCCAATCGTATGCTGAGTCTAGGACACTCGTTGAATTTTAGCCAATGAGAAACAGGAATGCATAGCAACCGTTTCCATGAAAAAAAACATTTCATTTCGTTTGTAGTTCATTGTTCTCGTTCGTTCACCGATTCCACTCCTGTCATTCTCGTTCAGTCAGTCACTCATTCTTGGCTAGCCGGCTTTAGCTGTTAACTGTTGTGGTGTCTAAAAGTACACATAATCATGAAGTTGCAGCTATGTATTTGCCTTGAACTACAGTGTTATGTTGACCGTTAGCACGCTCGTTTGAGAACGAGGAGCTCTTGTTCTCGTTCCTTCACTGATTCCTCTCCTGTCCTTCTCGTTCAGTCAGTCGCTCGTTCTCGGCTAGCCGGCTTTAGCTGTTAGCTGTTAACTGTCGTGTTGTCTAAAAGTACACATAATCATGAAGTTGCAGCTATGTATTTGCCTTGAACTACAGTGTTATGTTGACCGATAGCGTGATCGTTTGAGAACGAGGAGCTGAGAACTGTGCGTTACGTGATTGAACGATGTTGTACCGGAAGCGCGACTGAACGAACGAACGAACGAACTACATGAACGAGTCATCCTGACGAACTGACCAACGGGAACTGAATCTTGACATCGAACGATGAAATCCACCTTTACTTAACACTCTTGAAACGTTACGTTACCTTATACTTATGTCTGTACTTACAAAACTATTATAGACATCTGAAATTCACACAGTACATATCCAACATGGCGACACCCGTCGCGATACGAAACTTTACACTTTACACTTACAGCTTTCAACACGGTGTATACATCTCAAAAACATACAAAAACCTTACAGAATGATTAATACAATAATGATATTAGATACACAACTGAGCTAAACATAGAAAAACAAGTTTTATCGTACCTGTGGATGATATAGAGAGAGGACAAAAGTTATCTTCTTGCTCAGGCCAGTGCTCGTTTATTTCTGAGCTGCGCATGAGCAGAGCACGTAGCTGAAGTCACCCGTGGATCCACAGTAGCACCAGAGCGCCATCTACTGACTGGTTTGGCTATAACTTTAGGTAAAGTCTGTTAGATCATTCAAATATGTCCAAAAAAATAGGGGGGTGTCTGTTTACATCAAAACTTAAAATGTGGCATTTCCAACCCACTATATATGCGGATTGGGGTTGGGGGGAGGCCTGGCTTGTCTTGGACACAGGCAAGGGGGGCTTCAAGGAAAAAAGGTTGGGAACCACTGGCCTACACCATAGTCTGACATGCACCCCTCAAGAAATGTAACTGCACCAACAGCTGTGATTGGTCTACGTGGAAGCATTGCATTTTCTGCCCTCTCAAGAACCAACTTAAAAAAGAAAGAAGTGTCATTTCATTACTGAATCTTGCTTTGGGGCCAGACTGGTGACAGCTGTATTGAGGTCAATAGGGGATGTATGGAGAAACCCACTAAAACCTAAAATATATACATTCTTCTGATAAGGAAATGCCTTTATGAGATGAAAGACTACACTTCAGAGACTAGGTTTACTATAACTGCCTTTTTTTAAAATCCATGTTGTTTGCTCCTGAAATTTGTCAAAGAAAGGCTCTGGTTTGCAGTGGAATTGTTGTCTCATCAGAAAGCAAAAATCTGCTAGGTTTTGATCTGATATTGGCCCTGCCATTCATTTGGGACAAAAAACCTGTGGTTAACCTGCTCTCTGAAGTCTGGTCCTTAATCTTCCAATTCTTATGACGTAAATGCTGTATGTTAGGTTTAAGCGTGTTTCTCCATCTCCCATTTACTTTAGTAAAGCCAGCACCACGGTCTGGCACCAAAGCAAGATTGAGTGATCTCTATGACCACTTTTGTAGATTCTTGTCTTCTCCTCTGGTGAGTGAGTTGCAGTGCAAATACCGTCAATTGCGACCTATAATATCCCCAAAAACACACTGCACTCTTTGGCTGTTGCAGTCCCTCCTGACTTGCATAGCTTTGTTAATTGATAGATGTTAAAACGGATGTGTGTGTGGTTTTGTGTTTTCCAGCTGGATGCTCAGTGTTCAAGGAGGGAGGAGGCGTTGATGGTCGCGGATGCTTTTCGCATTGCCTTTGAACAGCAGCTGAGGAAAAGAAGCGAGCACTTCCTACTGCTGGCTGAGGCCAACACTGTGAAATTCCATCATTACAAGGGTGAAGGCAAGTCTGCTTTCAGCATAAGCAGTGGGTTTTACCCATAGTCCGTGAACTTTTAAAACTGGTGCACATACCTGTAGTCATACAAAAGTAGAGATGTAGATCAATTTAGTAATCATAAGGTACATGCTGTAGTGAATTTGGAATTTCTCAAGAATTGGAAAGTCAACAAAGTTCTAGGTTCTAGGTTGAAAAAAAACCGTTTCATCTTAATTTAAGCACAAATTCACTACCATATGACACATGTGGAACTCAAGTTGTTAAGATTCAAATTAATTCATAAATCTGCAGACAGCACAGAATCTTGGGGTCTTTTACGCACATTTGTGACTAACGACAAGCTCTTGAAGGGAAATATACTATACTTCATGAAAACATGTAACAAAGAGGACATGGAAAATGAAGCCAAAAAAAAAAAACAGTCTTGGCTAATAAAGTAAAGTAATCTGGCTGTTGGAGGTGGATAAATGTTGTGTGATTTACCTGAATAAACGAAGATGATTGCTTCGCTTGTGGTGAATACACCAATAGCCGACAATCCATGCTGATGAAAATCTATCTGACACCGTGACTCAGGCCCAAATGTTCCAGACAAGGTTACGTTTCAAAGTTCATTCAGGTTGAGTTTAGTCTTAATCGCCAGCACACCACTACCTTCAGTAACCTCATGTATTTCTCTAGGTTTGAACATTGTTGGAAACATTTGGATAATGTAACTCAACGTAATATATAACGTGCATCCGGTCGTTTTTAATCAATTTAATTAAGAATTCATACATATTATATTTTTATTGTTCAAGTCTTTCTCAAACAGAAATCCTGATTTGAATGGTCAAAGCCCAGAATATATTGTTATTTTGTTTACCTGCGTCACTGATTTCCCCATAATAATAATCATTCATTTGGGAATACCCTAAAAAAGTTTTTTCCTTCCAGGTGTCAGCAGGAGTGTCAGTTTAAGCCAAAAGCTGAGAGGATTGCTGCCTTCCAGTTTGGAGGTGAAAATGCCTGATGATCTTTTAGAGACTCTCTACAGACTGTTGGACTTGGTTAGTATATCCTCTAACCTAATCTATTGGCCTGGTCACAATAGAGACTGTGTGACATTTATTGTTGATGTCCTTATGTTGCACTGTAGAGGTTTACCCTCTGAAATGTAAATCATTAGTGGGCTGTGCTCGCCAGCTCGCCAGAGAAACTCAAACATTTTCTCAGAAATGTTCTCTTTCCGTGTCGATCCCGGCCATAAATGTCACTCAAAAACAGTGATATTTACCAGAGTTGTAGCCACACTTGTCTTCTTTCTCCCTATGTATCTACTTTATCGGTAGGATTTACGTTTTTTGAATTATCCGCCTCCAACCGGCAAGAGTAGCTCTCAACTGTCCCATTCACTCCAATGTAAATCGGGAAGAGGATTTTCAAAACTGTACCCTTTTTTATCTCGCTCTTATTTCCACATTTCTGAAACTAGGACCACAAAACCTGGTGAGTGTGTTCTTTAAGGCCTTTCCCACGTGATGGTGAATAAATTTTGCCGATACCATGTTTGGTTTTGGATAAATAGCACCTGTTTGTCGTCCTAGATGTGAGGCTGAAATGTCTCTGAAACCAGCCGTCTCAGCCACGGTTGCTAGGGCCGTTGACAACCATCCCAACAGAGGGAGTGCCAGACACAGACACACACACACACAGAGACAGACACACACACAGAGATAGACACACACACAGACACACAGAGACAGACACACACAGACAGACACACACACGCAGACACACACACACAGACGGATAAACACACACAGACAGAAAGACAGACACACACACAGACAGATACGCACAGACACACACAGATTATTAATCAGTTTCCTAGAATATTCATGTTTTCGCGACGTAAGTCGCAAAAACCTTCATAAACTTTCCCATGAGGAATGAATGGGACGAGGTCAAAAAAGTCGCAGACACACAAATACACACACACACAGACGGACACTCACAGATTATTAATCAGCTTCCAGAATATTAATGTTTTCGCGACTTTAGTCGCAAAAACCTGCGTAAACTTTCCCATAAGGAATGAATGGGACGAGGTCAAAAAAGTTGCAGACACACAAACACACACACACACAGACACACACACAGACACACACAGATTATTAATCAGTTTTCTAGAATATTCATGTTCTTGCGACGCAAGTCGACGTAAGACGCGAAAACCTGCGTAAACTTTCCCATGAGGAATGAATGGGACGAGGTCAAAAAAGTCGCAGACACACAAACATACACACCCACACAGACACACACAGATTATTAATCAGTTTTCCAGAATATTCATGTTCTTGTGACACAAGTCGACGCAAGTCGCGAAAACCTACGTAAACTTTCCGATAAGGAATGAATGGGACGAGGTCAAAAATGTCGCAGACATACAAACACACACACAGACACACACGGATTATTAATCAGTTTTCTAGAATATTCATGTTTTCTAGACAGACACAGAGAGACAGACAGACACGCTCACATGCACACAAACACACACACACACAAAGTGAATGAGACCAGGTGAAAAGATTGAAAAAAAAATTTCAAACATTGACATCTCTGGCATACTTTGACCTAGACACACCATTCAAACTTTAAAATGTAGATAAAAGTCCAAATTATCAACGTGGGATTCACGTTTCTCTTTAGCTTTCATCGATTTTTTTTTTTGTCACGGGGCAAAGCGCACAGCCCACTCTAGCGATTCCCCGGTGGGGAATTGTCTATTTTTATTTTGCCATCCCCATTAAATCTTCCTGGATATAATCTTCAGCACAGGATCCAGATTGAGGGGCCCATAGAATGTGCACCCCAGAGACTTCTTTAATAAAGTCATGTAATCATGCTGCTCTTTAGACTTTCTAAATGTAATGACCTCATGGAGACAGTGAAAGAAGGTTTTTTGCAGGGGTTTTAACACTCAAAGAAATGTATTCATTGTTCTTCACCGCTTCTTTATATACATATGTATTTTTGGACCAGTTTTCAACATGTGGCATTTTAATTACAACTGACTTCAAAGCCTGGCATACTTCATGGTGGATGGGGTCAGCCGGATAGGCCATTTCCTCCCCATTTTAGCCTAGGGTAGACTGGAAAATTTCCCCTCATCCTTTACCTGTGAAATAATCCAAAACAGGGGTTTTTGGTGTATTCTACAACTTTCCCATTCTTTTGTTGCCTTTTCCGAACTTGTTTGAAACATGTTGCTGCCATCAAATTCAGAATAAGTATATACATAAAAAAATCAATGAAGTTGGTTGAGATCAAAATTGATTGAAAATAGTACGAAGACAATTTAATTGAATACATTAGCAAATTAGCAAATTCTTTAACACAGCATCCCAACTTTGTACTATGTTGTACAAACGAGAAAAAATGCACACTATTAGACAGTCCTGTCTCCAAGGCATTTATGATGTTGCACTTTGTTATTTACACAAAAGGTGAATTGCTTGCTGGATGTCGGATCACCACCTGACCGCTGAGTGAATTATCTTGTGCTGTGTAGGAGCTAAGCCAATGCTTTAAGCTACTGAGTTGCTTCCAGCCAGATGATTTAATTGAAGCGCTAATTAACTTGCTTGTGATTGCTTCACGCTTTGACACAGTTTCTGTCTTGAACACTTGATCCATTTATTGTCCATTATATGTGTTCTTTTAACGATCAAGCATAATACTTCTTCTTTGTAAGCAAAACAATAACAACTTAAATTGAGCAACAACTTGTTTCAGCGTCAGCTTATACACAGCATGAGCATGAGCGTGAGCGGTCAAAAACTATTTACCTGTCTGGGTGGAAACACCTGCCAAGGCAAAAGATTGGTTCCCATTTATAATATGTGCGCCAATTACAACAGCGGCACCTGATAACATAATTACAATGTATACAATGTCATGGCTCCTACATGCTATAATAATGATTAAAATAATGATCCAAAGAAGGGGACTCAACATTTTACTTTCTAATGTTGCTACAGCTATGTGTATGAGGAATATCATATGCCAGGTTTATTGCATGTAGTCTGTCTGTTGAGAAGATGAGCCTCATGGAAATTATATTTAAAAAATATGCATTGTATAAACAAAAATTGGTTAAAGCAAGCCATTTGGCGTTTTCAAAGTCCCTCTATGAAGCTGAGGCAGATTATTCTGTTAGCTCTCAGAGGCTGCTGGTGCGAGGCTGTGAGCTGGTAATTCTTTGGTTACAGTTTTCATCAGGTGGGTTTCTCTTTGTCCTCCTCTGGAGCAGGTTCAGTGGTCAGAGACATGGCCTGCTGCATGTTTACCACCAGGCTGGACTCACTGTCACCTGTTGGAGCTGCAGTCCTGTACGCTCTCAGAGATCCTGCTTGGCTCTGTGCCAGCTGACATGCCCCCCATGGATGTATTATTTCCATCTATCATGCCCGCTGCATACCCAGAGGTGGAGGCTAGAGATCCAAACTGAAATGACTTGTAGTGCTTCCGAGGGTCGTCACTGGTTCTCGGAAGTATGGCAGATTTTACAGCGCCCCCCCAGCGACACAGAGGACATTGAGGGGGTACTAGTGTGTCCCGCAGCAGGAACTAACCTCTACCTATTAGAATTTAAGATTGAAAATTGGTAAAGTTAGCCTTTAAGTATCATTGCTGTTCTGCAGCTGTTGGTGGAGCTAAATCTCTAAGAAGATCATCAGGTACATAATGAAGTCATTGTTAATATAATTTCTCTGTCTCCAGGAAGAATGTTTTTTTCTCCTTATTAAAGTAAAACTCTCGCCAAAGTGCAATCTAGGGTCTTTTTGTGAATGTACCTGAGTCAAACGTTTATTTAAAAGCACAATTACAACAAAAGCGCCACTTTTAAGATTTACCGTATTTCATTTTCGGATCAAAATCATTTTCAATGGGAGTGCTAGGGGCAATTTTACAATAGCATCTAAATCGCTATTTTTAAACACTAAGAAGGCTCGACACAACATGAAACTTTGCTCGAAGTATCACCAGGGTCTCTACACATGAACTCGAGCATTGAGAACATTGTTTGTGTACACAGAGTCAAGAGTTCTTGTGTTCAAGAACTCACGTTAGCAGTTGTGTTTTACGAGAAGCATCGATCTCCGAATGCGACTGAACAGGGAGGAGACTTAAGGTGGAACTACTGTCTTCCGGCAACAACTATCAGCGCAAGTGTGAGGTGGTTAGCTTAATCTTTTAGTAGCTAAACAGATGAGAGAGAAGAGCATACTCCTGGCAGCAGCCATGTGCTTTATTTTCAACTCCAGTCAACTACAACAACCAGCAGTCAGCAGCGCCCTCTGCTGGCTAGTGCGCAAGTGCAACTCAAACGTCACAATAAACTGGCTTATGCCACATCTCCCCCTTTTAAAGCTCACGGGAGTACTTTCAGTATATTATTCATTTGGAACGTTGACAGTAACAGTCAAGCATGTTCTGGAAAATAACTTAACATTCTCAGTCTATTTATTATACAATTGTCCCTTTTTCAGGCAACTAATAAATGTTTTTTTTTTTCAGTCCTTTTCTCTTTTCCTACTTTTTCATACTTCTTTCAGATTCCAAACTAAGGATGAAATAGCAACACAAACGTACAGTATATAATGAAATAAACACTAAGACAATGGAACGTTTCTAGTCTACAGGGTAGTGGGTGGACTACCACTCCCTGGTGGAATAGGAAAGGGGATTATTCTTCCCCGTTTTGCTTCCTTTCCAACTAACTAAAAATTTAACTTGATGACAGGTTTGACAACACGCCCTGAATGTGTCAACTTGACTCTGGCTGTCCGTGTCCCAGCAACAGTCTCTGCTTCCGTACAAGCAGGGCCAGGGAACTCCTGAGTGATAACGCTGCGGTCTGGTGGAGTGGAGATTGTCCCTGGTTGAGTGTCATTAAGTTCCTTATTGACAATCTGCAAGTGCCGGCAATTTCGTCTGAAGGTGTCCCTTTCTGGTGTTTTCAGAACAAACGATCGTGGAGTTGAACTTGTAGCCTGAATGACCCCAGTCCCACTCCATTCCTTCTCCGTGTCGGTTTTGAGACGTACCTTGTCACCCACGTCCAAAACAGGAAGTGGCTTTGCTGAATATCTCCTGTTGTTGCTTTCGTAGGCTTTTTTGGCCTTGGCGTCATTCTACTTCACTGTAGACAGATCGGGCCAGGCTGGCCTCAGCAGGTTGTTCAGCTTAGGCACTGTGGTCCATAGTCTCCTTCCCATAAGGAGTCTAGCTGGACTCTCCTTGGTTGGTTCAGTGGCTGTGTCTCGGTAACTCAGAAGGGTGAGCTGAGGGTCTCGTTGTCTCAGGATACTTTTGGCTGTGCGAACAGTGCGCTCTGTGAGCCCATTAGCCTGGCGGTAGTACGGGCTCGACGTTGAGTGCTGTATGTCATACTTAGACATTGAAGTCCTTGAACTGTTGTGAGGCGAACTGTGGGCCGTTATCAGTTATCAGTTATCAGTTCTTCAGTTATTCCAAACCGTGCGAATATGCTCAGTAGCTTGCTCATCACAGCCTCACTTGTGGTCCTGGTGAGACTCAATATCTCCAGCCATCTTGAATAGTAGTCCACAACTACTAGGAAGTTTTTTCCTTGAAACTCACACAAGTCAGCTGCGAGTTTCTGCCAAGGGAGCTCTGGCAGAGGTGTAGTGATGAGTGGTTCCCGGTGCTGGCTCGGTTTGTGTTCGTTGCAATGCGAGCATGACAGAACCTTATTCTTTACTGGTTGGCTGATCTTTGGCCTACAGATTGCATCTCTGTATCTTTCTCGTCATTTGTTCAGACCCAAATGCCCATGGTGGATCCTTTCAAGCATCTCTGATCTTAAAGTTTGTGGAATCACGATTTGGTTTGCTCTTTTCAGCAATCCATTTTGTTTGCTCAGACTACCTCTCTCCCTGTAATAGTCCATGGCAGGCCTGGTGACGTTTCTCTCACGTTGTGGCCATCCTGACTGATGTAGTGTTGGACCAGCTGCAGGGAATCATCTTTTGCCGTTTCCATTTTTTTGCATTCTAGCACTGGCTTATGTCTCTCCTGCTCCTCAATAGCATCCATGTATGCTCGGACATCCTCATTTAATCCAGTGTCATCCACTTTGGGTTCTTGATGCCTCGACAGCGTGTCGGGCACTATCAGGTTCTTGCCCGGTACGTACTCAGCAACGGGGTTGAACTTCATAAAACGGAAATGAGGAGTTGCTGGCATCTTAAGGGAGCTCTATCAAGGTCTCTGTGGTTGATGAGTGTCACCAGCGGTTTATGTTCAGTCAATAGTCTGTAGCTCTCCAGACCACACAAATACATGTAAAATCTCTCTGAAGCCCATATGCCCACGAGACATTCCTTTTCTGTTTGTGCATATTTCTTTTCCGCTTTCAGTGAGTGTGCGAGAGCAGTAGGCTACCGGTTTGAGCGTGCCCCCATGATCCTGCAGCAGTACGCCGCCCAGTCCATAACTGGATGCGTCAGCGGCTACGGCAGTGGGCCACTTTGGGTCATAATACTGGAGCACAGGAGCAGAGGTTATCAGTGCACATCCATATCACACTTGTTTTTAACAGTTCATTAAGAGGATGCAGCGTATCGGACAAGTGAGGTACGTATCTGCCAACATAGTTCACCATACCAAGCACTTGCCTCAATTCAGTCACATTTTTAGGTGTTTCCAGTGCGGTGATGGCGGACACTCTCTGTGGGCACGGAGTGATGCCATCCTGGCTGATCACGTGGCCTAAAAAGTGAAGAGAGCTCTGTCTGATCTTAAACTTCTGATGGTTAAACTTCAGGCCAGACCTGTGTATGGTTTCCATACCTTTTCTAGACGGCGGTCATGTTCCTCCATTGTTGCTCCAAACACTAAAATATCGTCCATTTAGACCACTGTTCCTTCATGGTCTTGCAACAACTCCTTTTTCTCTGGAATATCTCCGGGGCGGATGTTATTCCAAAAGGGAGTCGTTTGAAGCAGTAGCGGCCATTTGGAGTTATGAATGTGGTCAGCTTTGAGCTTTCTTCATCCAGGGCTATTTGCCAAAACCCACTGGCTGCATCCAGTGTGGTGTACACTGAGCTTCCAGCTAGTTTATGCAGAATGCTGTCAACAGTGGGCAGGATGAACTTTTCTTTTTTTTTTACGTTTTTGTTCAGTCTTGTAAGGCCTACACAAATCCTTACTTTTCCAGTTGGTTTGATCACGGGCACCATAGGCGCAACCCATTCTGTAGGCTCTGTCACATGCTCTATCATGCCGTTCTCCTCCATCTGCTTTAACTCCTCCTCAACTCGTGGTAGGAGTGGAATAGGTATGCGGCGGGGTGCTGCTACACTGTATGGCTTGGCATTGTCTTTATGGACTATTTTCACAGAATCGCCCTTAAGCAGTCCTAACTCTCCATACACATCCACTTCTCCAAGGTGCTATATCAGGCCTAGGTAAGTTGCAACTGATCTGCTCAGCAAGTTGTCACTCTGAAATAACAGTCATTAGTTGTTCTTCCCTTTGTTACCTGAATCTTGGCCAAAAACTGTCCCTTATGATCGACTGTTCCTCCTGCACTGTTGATTTTTGATGTCACTGGCTTCAGCCTCGGTTTTTTTCGGAGGCGGCTGAATGTTTATGGCTCTGTGTCAGTGATTACTTCATTTGCTGTTGCTTCACCCTGATAAGCAGTCTCATTTATGGAGCCCAGGAATAAGCTGTCAATTTAGTTACTTCTTGGACTTTTCTGGTCCTGCATTTAGCAGCAAAGTGGCCAGTTTTGTGGCATTTGTTGCATTCTTTATCCTTTGCTGGACACTGGTCTCTCTTATGAGTGCGTCCACACCTGCCACATTTTTTTCTCTCATTAACATTATGTCCATCTGTGGCCCCTGTGGCTCTGTTTTTCCACTTCTGTAAAGCTTTGTCTTCACTTCATCTGCATGCCTTGCTGTACCTGTCTCACTGTTCTGGAGCCTTACTAACTCCGAATGCCTGGCCATATCTGCCGCTTTCTTCTATGTGAGATCGCTGGTCATCTGCAGTTTGAGTGAAAGAAATTTATCTTTAATCCCTATGACAAGCCTGTCATGTATTTCTTCCTCTTTCTCGTTAAAGTCACAGTGAGCAGCAAGCTTGTATAGATGCCTTATGTACTGTTCGACAGTCTCACCTGTCTCTTGGGTCCGTGAGTGGAAGCGTGCTTGCTCGAAAATCACGTTACGCTTCAGCACGAAGTGCTCATCAAAAAGTCCCAATACATAATCATAATCCTCAGCTTCTTCGTCGTCCGTCAAGGCGAAAGATTTGTACACTTGTTCGACCTCTGGACCCAGCGCACTCACTTGCATGTCGGCTGGCTCTTTTTTTGAGCTTTGTTGCGACCCGGCATCTGTAAAATGTTGCCTCCAGTCTGGCCAGTCCTCCGGCCTGAAAAACAACTACTGGTAACGTGAGTTGTTCGAAAACCTTTTTAGTAAACTCTGTGTACACAAACAATGTTCTCAATGCTCGAGTTCATGTGTAGAGACCCTGGTGATACTACAAGCAAAGTTTCATGTTGTGTCGAGCCTTCTTAGTGTTTCAAAAATAGCAAAAATTTTGATGCTAGCATAGTATTTGCCCCTAGCCCTCCATTGAAAATGATTTTGATCCAAAAACGAAAATACGGTAAATCTTAAAAGTGGTGCTTTCGTTGTAAACGAAGGTTTGACTCGGGTACAATCACAAAAAGACCCTAGGTTGCATTTTGGCGAGAGTTTCACTTTAACTGATGGTATTTTTCCTTCTGTAGCTGAATGACAAGGAGGAGGCCCTGGCGCACCAGAGGAAGGTGAGCATCATGTTAGCACACAGCGCTGAGAAGCTGCAGAGAAAGTTGCATCTGGATTCACATTGCCAGTCATCAGACCCATCACGTTCCAGGACCCCATCAAAGCAACCACAAGACCTATCAGAGAACCAGAGCCATTCTCGGAGACAGTCTGATACATCAGAAACACTAGAGCTACAAGATTCCCAACTTCAGCCAGGAAAACCACACTTGTCCAGGAAAGAACTTGATTAATAGTGAGTCACAGGAGCCAGAGCCATCACAGACTAACATCAAGTCAATGTCTTACCAGGGCCATAAATCTGCCTGTTGTTCACACCTGATCCAGCAGCTACCGGAAACAAAACAGCCAATTGGGTCTTCAGAGAGAAAGGGTAGTAGCGCTGATTTAGGACAATGAAGTGGCAACCACTTACAAACTGGACATCCAGCCCCACAAATATATTTACTGCATCTCAAAAACACAGCTTTTACTACGAGGTTCAAATCTGCCTGGCAAAAAACGGTCACCGCCTGGATTTACCTAAGCAAACAGGTGAGAGCCTTCCATTGGATAATTACTGCAGTGATTAATATGTTTCAGCTAGCAACAAGTTATTGAACCCTAACTGATGCAGTGAGGAGCTGCTGATTCCTTAAACAACCATGTCAGAAGACACATCCTGTGGTCCGGAAAAGATGTAACTCTGTTTCAGAAGAGTCAAATTTTTGGCCTGCATCAAGCATAGAAAACAACCAAGGACATTGCTTAGACTGCTAAAATTGGGTTAAGAACTGTCCGACACATTATTAAAACCTGCAAGGACAGTAGTGGACCATCATCTTTGAGGAAGAAATGTGGTGGGAAAAAATCTTGAATGATGATTATCGGAGATCACTTAAACGTTTGATGAATCAAATAGTAAAAAATCAGCAGCAGAACACACAGCTTTGTTTAAAAATGAAAGTAAGAGCATTCCCACACAATGTGAAGAGAACTGAAGGGATTGGGCCTTAAGGAACCACTTATCAATGAGGTTAATCAGAAAAAAGGCTTCAATTTGCTAGCGAGCCCCAAGATCGTAAGCAATGGAAAAAGGTCCTGTGGTCTGATGAGTCCAGAGTTACCCTGTTCTATGTGATGGGTGCATCAGGGTAAGAAGAGAGTCGGATAAAGTGATGTACCCATCACCAGACATGAATATATGAGTGTCTATTATCAGTTATCCAAACCTTGTAAAGAATTTCTCAAACTAGGTGTCACTGACCTAGAATTAAGCATTGCTCTGCATAAGTTTTACTCAACTGATCATTTTAGTGGAATAGATGAAGAGAACATTTTCAACAGTTGCAATGTTTCTTTTTCTTTCTTTCTTTGAAAATCAATACCTAAAACCAGTATATTAATCTCAATCTATGAAATTCATTGTTGCTGTGTGATTCAAGAGGAAAATTTGCATTGTTCTCATTTTTCATGATTAATCTACAAGACAATCTGTCTGATAGTTAGGGGGCCAAGCCTGAGGGGCCGAGGGAACGCGTATGACAGCAGACGCGTTTCCTAGGACCAGCGGTGCTAGGAACCCTATTGTAATTGTAAGGATTTTTTTTCTCCCGCTAAAAGTGGTGCTTCAGGCTAAACCGTGCAAGGGAGGGTGGTTCAATATGGAGGGTTGGTCCAGACACCTGCACGTACTTCAGACACAAAAAACTACATATATCCGCCTTCAGGGGGCGCTATAACTTAGGCCAACACATTTTTGCCTATAACTCCCGCACCGTATGTCGCACATTCAAAAACCTTGTATCCCCAGATTCCTTGAATGGAGCTGAATCAATTTGTGATGGCCACGCCCACTTGCGCCAAGAAAGTTTTTTCGCAAAATCGCAAAAACTGGAAAACCTACTTTTTCAAACTCCTCCTTGAGATTTTGTCCGATCTGCGTGAAACTTGGCACGTACACTCTTCAGCTGGACCTGATCTAAAGTTATCAAAAGAATTTTGCTCGGTCAAAAAATGCGCAAACTATTAACGAACAAATTTCTGTAGCTAGCTATAATAATGTAAACTGTTTGATATCTCGGTCAAACTAAATGCTATTAACACCAAATTTGAGATCCTTGGTTGCCAAGAGACTGGGAAGGGATGAGCCGAATTTGGCGAATTTTGGCCATTAGGTGGCGCTAAAAATATGGGAAGTTTATATCTCTTGAACGGCTACACCGATTATTACCAAATTTGGTCGTTGTGAAGTGGGGTCACTCCTGAGGCCAGCCATATAGTTAAGTAACGATTGGTCAAAGTGGGCGTGATTTAGTACAACAAATCCAAATCGGCACACATTCAGCCTTTTGCACTTCCGGTGCACTTCCCATTACAGCGAATACCACGGCTCAGACGTTGGCCTGTGTCCTCACTTTTGCCCCGAGCCCATCATCCTTTGGGGCCAACTTCCGTGGGCTCTGTGGTGCGCGGGGGGGCTTGGCCCCCGTTCATAACTGCTTGCAGTTCTAGTTAGGGGACCAAGCCCGAGGGGCCGAGGGAACGCGTTTGCAAGCATACGCGTTTCCTAGGACCAGCAGTGCTAGGAACCCTATTGTAATTGTAAAGATATTTAGGGCCCGAGCAGGGAACCTGACAGGACCCTATTGCTTTTCAAAGGATTATTATTTTTCTTCTGCCAAAATGATCGCATTTTTCACTGCCTGAACATACCCCAAAACTCACCAAACTTGGAATATAAGTCACACCTGGCGAAAATTTTTATAATCTATTGTTGTCCTGAATTTCCACCACTCAGTGGCGCTGTTATTAAGGAAAGTGCGTTTTGGGTAATAACTCCCATATACTTTGCTGAATCTCCTGGTATAGGCCACGCCCATTTCCGCCAACCGTTTTTTTTCGCTACGTTGCAAAATGTCGAAAACCTACTTTTTTGAACTCCTCCAAGGCGATTTCACAGATTTGCATGAAACTTGGCAAACAGCATCTGTGGACCCTCCTGACAAAAAGTTATCAAAAGACTTGTAATAGAAAATTTAATTTTTAAGTTATTAAATAGTAACTTCTTGCAGATTTGGTTCAAAACAAGAAGTGTTGGATATTTCCACAATGGTCAGGTCTAATGACATGAAACTCAGGATATTACTTCCCCATGGTCCCCTGAGGCCCTGTGCAAAATTTTAGGCGATGACCACAAGGTGGCGCTCTTTAAATTGATGTATTTAATATCTCCACAGTTCATCAGATTAAGACAAAACTTAGTATTGTCAGTGCCCTCCTGAGGACATCTGACGAAGGGTTTGCCGATCCCCACTAGGTGGCGCTCTGGTGCCAGTCTAATTTTATATTTGGCCCTGTGCCCACACCATAACACTTAAGGAAATGAAATTCATAGAGGTGCTTTAGAATGGCCCCTGTGACTCACACACCAAAAATCACCAGCAGGTGGCGCTATTTTCAATGCAAAAGCCATTTTTTGCTCATAACCTCATACCTTTATGTTCCCTGAATGCAGCTGGATTGTTTGGTGTAGGCCACGCCCACTTTTGCAGTATTTTTCCATTCGCAAAATTGCAAACAATGAAAAACATACTTTTTCGAACTCCTCCTAGATGATTTGACCAATTTCCACCAAACTTTGCATGTAGCATCTGTGGACCCTCCTGACAAAATGCTTTCAAAAGAATTTTGATAGTCCATAAACTGCCTGAAATATAAAATGACAAATTCCTGCAAATTGTGTTGAAAACAGACAATCTTGCATATTTTTACAAAATACTGTCTGATTATCACATAAATGGTCATCATTGTGTGGGATGGCCTGATGAGGATTGTTGTAAAATTTGGTGCAAATCGGCCAATAGATGGCGCTCTGGTCGCAGTCTAATTAGTTTCAATGGGATTAAATGGGGAAATCTTCATGTCCTCTTCAAAACTCATCGACCTTCAACCTCTCCTTGTCCCTCATACTTTGAGCTAGACACACCATTCTAACTTTTAAAGAGTCAGAAGACCTCAAACTATTGGGCATGTATTCAGTTTTTAAAAATCTTTTGCGGTTTTCAAATCATCACAGTTTTAGTTTTAAAGATTTTTAGCCGTCTTCTGATTTTATAATGGGTGTGTATTGCGTGAGCTAGAGTGCGTGACATCATCGCTATAGTGGAGAGCAGATGGAAGACATAGACAATATATATATAGAAATGTAGGAAATCTTGTTGGCTTTTAGCTGATGGTCTTATTTCAGAGGTAGGACTTACACTTTTGTCTGCTAAAGTCCCAGAGGGACAAGCACAACAGCAACTCCCCCATGTGCTGCAATTTCCTCCTCTTCAGCTTTCATCATGCAGCAGGTGACATCTCCCATCCCATCAGTTAAACAGTTCTTCTCTGACCTGGCTGGATTCTCTGGATTTTTTTCAAGATCTCCCAAGAGAACCAGTGTGCGTGACAGAGTGGTGGCCCACAGACTCCCAAGAGCAAACAGAGTAAGATGGAACTTCCATATCTGTGCAGTGAACACTGTTTCAGCACAAAGGTGACATCATCCAGTGTTTTGAAACCATTAGGGGAGTTTGAGCCTACCACTGTGCGAGAAGCTGGAAGGTTTGTGAGGCTACTGGAGGATGACTCTTTCAGCTTCTTCCTGAAACTATTTCATTGCATCATGCCTCGTGTGCACATTCTCTTCAGCCAGCTCAAGAGGTGGACCATCACCTCAGTCTTTGTCCAGGGAATCATGCAGCAGTTCAGACAATTTTTCTGACTTCAGCGTGCATTATTTCACACCGGCAATAGCAGGCCACCGAATTATAAAGCAACGACTTCCTCCGCGAAAGGTGTTGCTTGAGCATGCCCCGACGGCAGCATGCATCGACGGTGGCATGCCCCGACGCGCATGGACTGCGAGGGCCCGTTCAACGCTGCTTGCTTTAATTATTTTTATTTTTCTACTGCCAAAAGTGGTGCTGCAGGCTAAACCGTGAAAGGGAGGGTGCTGCAATTTGGAGGGTTGGTCCAGACTCCTGCGAATATCTCAGACACAAAAAACTACATATATCCGCCTGCAGGGAGTGCTATAACCTAGGACACAGCGTTTTTGCCTATAACTCCCAAACCATATATCACACATTCGAAAACCTTGTATCCCCAGATTCCCTAAATGGACCTGAATCACTTTGCGATTGGCCACGCCCACTTCCGGTTAGAGAGTTTTTTCGCTAAATCGCAAAAACTGGAAAACCTACTTTTTCGAACTCCTCATTGGGATTTTGTCCGATCAGCGTGAAACTTGGCACGTACACTCTTCAGCTGGATTTGATATAAAGTTATCAAAATAATTTTGCTCGGTCAAAAAATGCGCTAATTATTCACAAACAAATTTCTGTAGCTAGCTTTAAACATGTAAACTGTTTGATATTTCGGTCAAACTAAATGCTATTAACACCAAATTTGAGATCCTTGGTTTCCATGACACTGGGAAGCGATGAGCCCACTTTGGCGAAGTTTGCCCACTAGAGGGCGCTAAAAATATGGGAAGTTTTTATCTCTTCAACGGCTACACCCATTTTTACCAAATTTGGTCGGTATGATGTAGGGCCAATCCTGAGGCCATATCTTGAAGGTGGTCATGACTGCCAATGTGGGCGTGGCTTATTACAACAAATCCAAATCGGCACACATTCAGCCTTTTGCACTTCCAGTGCGCTTCCCATTACAGTGAATACCACGGCTCAGACGTTGGCCTGTGTCCTCATTTTTGCCCCGAGCCCGTTATCCTTTGGGGCCAACTTCCGTGGGCTCTGCGGTGCGCGGGGGGGGGCTTGGCCCCCGTTCATAACTGCTTGCAGTTCTAGTTTACTTTGATTTTAAGTGGCAGCAGGCAACATGTACATTGGGAACAATGTATACGAAGTGGTCTGTCATAAAACCCGGAGCAGATTTATGACTTGTTGTCGCTTAGTGTGATTGTAAATATTTGTGTGGTTGTGGGGAAAAACAAAATGGACGGTTAGCAAAGTGGATTGAACACACTGGGACAAGTCTCTCACACACTAACCCTAACCCCTTCATCCACACCATATGGATATTATTACGGTTTATTTGTTTATACGCCTTGGTATTTGGAGACGTATATTTCATTGCTATTTGCTTTTTGTTTACTTGCAATGGGCTGTGCTCACCAGCCCACTATGGACACCTCTATAGCAGAGCTATAGAGGTGTCAATATCTGAAAAGTTTGCGCAGTTTTTGCGCAAACCGATATCATGTATGATTTTGACTTAATAGCACTAGTTTGACGTCCTAGATTTGAGGCAGAAATCGCTCTCAAATCAGCCTGGGACGGCCATTGCTACGGGCCCTCACCAACCGTCACCTAGCAACCGAGATCAGCTGGGCCAACAGAGAGAGTGACACACAGACAGACACACAGACAGACACACATGCACACACACACACACACACACACACACACACACTCACGTGCAGACACACAGACAGACAGACAGAGAATATTCATGTTTTCCACTCCAACAGTTTATGAACAGTTTTTCCACTCCAACAGTTTATGAAAACCTTCATAAACTTTCCCATAAGGAATGAATGGGACGAGGTCAAAAAGTCGCAGACACACAGACACAGAGAGACACACACACACACACACACACACACACACACACACACACACACATGCACACAAACACACACACACAAAGTGAATAAGACCAGGTGAAAAAATCGAAAGGAAGAGTTCAAACATCGACATCTCTGGCATACTTTGACCGAGACACACCATTCAAACTTTAAAATGTAGATAAAAGTCCAAATTATCAACGTGGGATTCAACTTTTTCTTTAGCTTTCGTAGTTTTTGTTCGTCACGGGGCAAAGCGCACAGCCCACTCTCGTGATTCCCCGACGGGGAATTGTCTAGTTTTGTATAATGTGATGGAACTATTTTATTTCTACTTCATAACATTTTTAAATTTTATGATTCCTTTATATTTTCATATGACAACGTCACTCATTGTGTCATTTTTTTCCAATATCATGCAGCTCAAGTGCGCAAAAACAAATAAGAATAAACAAACAGAATAATACGATATATAATAAGAAGAATTATAATGATATATTGTACAAGGAAGTTTTTTACAGTTTTTTCTACACCTTGTTTGCTGACAGAGGATGGTAATGAACTACATATTCAGAAAATTAAACCATGAAACTTGGTGCAAAATGCAGGCTGTTTGTCTTAAAATTGTAATGATATTAAAAATGAAATGCTACATAAGTGTATTCGTGAGTCATTGAAGTCAAAGTTGTGTTTACACATCAAACATATTTGCAAGGAAAGTGTTCTAATAAGTAATTTTTGTAAAATATCATTTTAAATGTCTTTATGATGAAAATGTAGATACGTCACAATGAAAGGAAAAGCAACTTAGCACATAGACTTGTTGGCAAGAAACCATCTTGCAAGGGTATAGGTTTGCATATGGATGGTAGGGACACATCTCTACCAATATTTTGGGTATGATCCCGATCCATATTTGAGCAAACTTGAAGCATTAGCTTTGACGTGAGGTCATATTTGATAATTCCAATGATCCTTCCCAGAGGTTAACTTCTTCCAAGACTTGCTATGCTGCTATTGAGCCAGGATCATGAGAGCACAGAGAGGAGAGAGAGATGCTAACAGCTCTATCAGTATACCTCTTACTACTGTTAAGAAACTCACCAGCACTTTTCTGCCAGAGAAAAATGCTGTATGGACACACACCCTTTTAAAGTGAAGGCCTAATCTCCTTAGGCTGGTCATTCCAATGTCTAGTAACCCTAGTTTTGAAAGTTTCCTATAAAGGCTGAACAACAGCATGCTTTACACAAAGCTGACCAGCTGAGGGCAGTGTTAGTTCACACATGTGGGAGTCTCAATCATTCCTTTCAGTGCACATGCTGTTTAATTCATCAGAGTGCACTCATGACTCTGATTTATGTCACATTGTATTTTTCAGCTTCCACCCTCAATAAAGTAATAATGTTAATGAATATTATTATATCATTAATTTAATGAATATTGTGTCACTAGTTGTTTTTTTTTCTGACGAATAGTATGACATTAAAATGGACAAATCTGTCTGTTCTGTTTTTTTCATCAAAGTATGTCTTTTGTCAGTGCAGGGGGATGTTGTATTTTTTGGTGTATCTGAAGACGCTGTGTTGTTGTTGTTCCTGGAACGTCATAGCATAATTAATGTTGCACCAGGACTGTCTATTTTCTACTGACACAACTGTGATGAAGTCAACTTTTGGAACAAGCCATGGTGGCTGAGTGGTTTATGTCCAGAACTCTTGCTCATTACACTGGGTTCATATCCAATTTATTACATATTATTATACTGTTCACTTCTGTAGATGCTGCGGTCAATAGGTCCTTTAACCTTCCCAATGTTTTTGATATGCTTTGCTTCTTTTTCCCCTTTATGCCCCCTTGTAGCCTATTGGAGCATGTGTGGCCTACAATAGACAAACACTTATCAACATCAGAAAAAGAAGATTATGTTTCTACTGCCAGCCAGACCAGCAGGACATAACATCACAAAGAGCAAAGCAGCCCACAGAAGAGAGAAAAGACAGTCGGGATCCAAGCAAAGCTGACCCGACTTGGATCAAAAGCTTTTCCTCTAACAAGCCCTCTTCTGGTTCTTGTATGGTTGCAGACCAAATGGCTGAGGTTTAAAGCGAAACTCTCGCCAAAAAGCAACCAAGGCTTTATTTGGGATTGAATGGGTGCTACGAGCAAAGTTTCATGTTGTGTCGAGCCTTCTTAGTGTTTTAAAAATAGCGATTTTGATGCTAGCGTGTCATGCCCCTAACTCTCCCGTTCAAAATGAACGTGTCCAAAACCGAGACTACGGTAAATCTTAAAAGTGCCTCTTTCGTCGTAATTATGCTTTTACACGAAGATTTGACTCATATTCAATCCCAAATAAAGCCTCAGTTGCTTTTTGGCGAGAGTTTCGCTTTAACGCAGGCTCACTCAGCAGGGAAATCTGAAACTACAGAGAATCTTTGCAGAGACTTGGTTAACCCCTAACATCCTAGATCAGGTTATTGCACTGGATGGATGGAGCTTGTTCACAGCTGACGGGACACAGGAAAAATAATTATTGGTACTTAAATGCTGTCAGAGTGGATAAATAGTGTTCAGAAGACATTACCTTTCTGATGATATTGATGTTTTTATTGTTGTGATGTACATTTGTCCAGATGCAGAGTCAAAAAGTCAGTCATCAGCAGCAGCATGACTAAAAGACTGCATGGAATGTTTTATAATCACTGATGATTTTAATCAAACGATCCTCAGAATGGTTTTACACAAATTTCACCAAGTTCAGATCCCCACCAGAGGAAGGTATATACAAATATTTCTGGCTCTACAAAGCCCTGCTTTGTCCTCACTTTGTCTGATCGGATCATGTTTCTCTGCTTCTTCCGCTGACTTATCCCCATCTGATAAAAATGGTCAAACCATCAGGAAAAACTGTTAGTGTGGACATATGAAGCTACAGCAGCCCTACAGGACTCTTTTCAGGCAAAGGTTTGTGTTGATGGTGGTCACATAGACAGTAACATCATTCCCAAACCAGAAGGCCTGGGTGAATGGAAAGATGAGGGCTCTATCCACAGCCTTTTAGTCAGGTGACAAGGAAACATACAACACCACAGAGGATGCCATATCTATTTGCCCACCACCAGAGTAAGACTGAAAGTTGTCATCAAGGAGGCAAAGAGGAGACATCTGCTGAGACTGGAGAGAGACCTCTGCACCAACAGCACTAAAGACATGAGGCAGGCCATTCAAAAGTGAGTGCCCACATCATATGTGAGGCCGAACTGCCGGACGAGCTGAATACATTTTATCCTGAGTGAATATAAATCCTGAGTGAATATAAAAAGCTGGTCCAGACAATATTCCTGGCCGTGTACTAAAAACATGTCACAATCAGCTATGGGATGTTATTACTGACATTTTTAACATCTCACTGTCACAGGAGAGTCACCTGTCCCCACCTGTCTCAAGACAGCCATCATCTTTCAAGTGCCTATAAAGTCTGCTGTGTCTAGTCTGACCAACTACTGCCCTGTGCCGGCCTGAGAGTAAGGCAGTTTTTTCTGCTACGTTGAAATCTAGGGCTGGATTGCAGCATTCATGTATTTTGGCATTCAAATCTGGAATATTTAGTGATAAGATCAGTAAGAGCTAGAAGTTTTTAATCAATTGAACTCTTCTGTTCCTCAAAAGTAGAAATGTTTTATGATTTGTACTGGACCTGGACACAAATGCACGACTCGACTCAGGTTAACAGTGAAAAACCAAGTCTTTTAATGTTCAAAAAGTGCAAACAGGTGCAAGGGGGAAGGGTGGTGCGATCTCCCGGGGTCCAGACGTGGCTCGTGAAGTCACCGGTGAGTGCCAGGGTGAAGGTGTCATAACGTGGTATCTGCTGCAGGGTAATGGCAGTGCTGCGACACGGCGCACTGAGGTCCATCTCTTGAGCGTACTCACATGGAGAGGAAACACAGGAGAGCAGGAAACAAGCAGGCAGGTCCGCAGGCAGGGAGCAATCAAAAGTTGCCAGACACTTTTTACCGGGGCACGTGCCCCAGTAAACATGCGCTGTGCCCCCTGGTAAAATTCCAGATGAAATTTCACATTGAGTCTATTTTTCATCACAGACAGTTTATGATCACAGAATGGAGTAGTTGACAGCTCCTGTGACAGGTGAAAGCAGGAGAAGATGCAGGTGGACAGTCTGAGGGAATAGATTCTATAGAAACAAATATATCTGTTGAGGAGGACACTGGTCAGACACAAGACTGAGAGGAGGGGGGCTGTGCCCCTGTAAAGCTGCAGGTCTAGCAACGGCCCTGGCAGGGAGGAAGCAAACATGAGACTGGGAGTCAAACACGGCAATCTGAGGCGAGGTGGAACAAACACAAAAGTATTAGCTACACAAGCTAGTCAACAGGACACAAAGGCAAAAAATACAAGGGAGCCAGGATGCAAACAACCATGTAGACTGATGAAACGATGTGGTGACGAGCAGGAGGAAATCCAGTGAATTTATAGTAGGTTGATTACTGGACTGTAATCACCTGCCGCTGCCTGTGGAAGAAAACCACGCCCATATGCACACACACAGAACAGACAGGAGGAGAGACACAGGAGGAAGAATACAGACAGGGAAAAACAAAAACACACACACATAAGGGAGAAGGCAGGGCTGCCATGATGAAATCATGACAAAATTTGTTAGACTCTGGTCTTACATGTTTGTCTGTTCAGTCATCTGCATTACATTTTGTTTCCTCCAAAGAAAAAAAAAATTCTCCAAAGAAAAAAAAAATTTCTCCAGAGAAAAAAAAAAATTTCTCCAAAGAAAAAAAAATTTCTCGGAGGTCTGAAAACTGCCGGCCATTTAGCGAAACAGCATTCATTTGTTGGCATTTGTAGACAGCAAATCAATCCTGAATATGTCTGGGAGTATTTTTATTCAGTCACTAAGAGTAATGGACAAGAAGTAGATGTTAGATGCAGAACGGCGGGTGACAGGATGCACAAAGGATGCAACTTAGAGAGGTAACAACTGTTTTCCCTCTTTAATGTTATCAGTGTTATCTCTCTTTGACTACAGGTGTTCTGCCATTGTCTTGTCAGTCAGCGCTCTCCATGCAAAAAATTAAAAATGTGACTCCTGTTTCTGCACTGCAACTGTTAAAAACTAATCATGTAAAATTAATTCAAACTGCTGTTTGCAGATTTTACATTGTTGTGTTAATACAGAAAATAAAAACAACATTTTCATAAATATTGCACATTCTTGCAGTACTTGAATGCTGTAGTGCAGGGGCATCACTAGGTTTGGTTGCACTTTATTTTACAGTACAGTAAGACGTAACAGGCCGTACTTTGTATCAAATTAGACAAAAACAAGACGCCAATAAGACGTAACGTTCTATACTTTCTATCAAATTAGACAAAACAAGACGCCAATAAGACGTAACAAGCCGCACTTTTGTGTCAAATTAGACAAAACAATATGCTAATAAGACGTAACAAGCCGTACTTTGTGTCAAATTAGACAACTAGAAATAATGTAATCTTAATTAGACAGTAAACAAGAAAAGTTATACCATAATTAGACACCATATAGCCTACCCAAATTAAGCTGTAATCAGACACTGCATATACAGCCTTATTACTTAAAAAATAGGCTACTATAGGCCACTATTATACCAAATTATACTGTAATTACAAACCAATTCGGAGATCTTAATACACTAATACTACACCATTTTACAAGATCTTAATCAAATTAGAAATCACGCACAATGTCATATCAGATACAAAATACGCTAGTTAGACGCTATTCTACCCTCATTAACAAATTATACATTCAATGCTACCAACATTGGCCAATAGCTTAATTAGACGCATGTACATATTATATTGGACACAGCCTTTATAATAGTCGGACAAAACACACAGAGTTCAGAGGAAAATACATTTATTTTAGTTTTATTTTACATAGTTTCACTTTCTTAAAGAGTCATTTGTTGATCATTAGAAGAAAACAGTACCTTAACTACAGTCAAACCATATCGGTTCATATTTGGTCGTTACTACACACGTCCCTGGTAACCTGGATGTTCTCTGGAGTCTTGTGGAGTTTGTAGGTGGCTTCCTCGACACTCTACTCCCATAGTGAGGACATCACACCAATTAAAGCCATGTCACTATCCAACCCCAGTAACATTAGACCAGCTATTGAGGCTGCCAGGACATTTATCTTTATTTCCCACTGTTAGACCCTTATTACAGTTTTACTACACTTACGAAGGGGGTAATTTGTGACACATTGCAACAGAACTGTACTGTAAAATAAAGTGAAGACCTTCTCACTGTTAGACCCTTATTACAGTGTTATTAGGCCTACTTAGGGGGTAATTTGTGGCACATTACAACAGAACTGTACTGTAAAATGAATTGGTCCCTCTCACTGTTAAATCCTTTTAGACTTTCTTAGAGGGTGGCTTTTCTGACCCTTGTGGATGGCCTCCAGTGCCCCAGAGCCCTGCCAGCACAGGGCTAAAGGGCGCTGCACAGCTCATGATGCGTCACTGTGGCTGGCTCTTCACACAGGGCCCTGGGACCTCCACAGCTGTTTGTAGCCGAGCTCCAGCTCAAACACACGCTGCTCGTGAGGAGCTGATGTTTGTTGGCTGGTAGTCCTTCTCTGGAGGTCTGCTGAGCTATTGAAGCTTTCAGAAAAACAATGTTATCTCCTAAATTTATGAACATGTTCAAACTTGCACAATGATGACAGTGTCCGTCCAGGTGACAGTGACTTCATTTCACAGGAAAATACTGCGAATACTGCAAATACAACAAAAGACAGTCTTGTGTGAATACAGGTTCTCCATGCTGCTATCTTGACTGTCTATGCTTCGCAACTGAGCTTAACTTCCTTGTTAACCAGATTATAGCCAAACTAGTATAAAAACAGCTATTACTGTCTTCATATTGAATTAATTAAATCAATACTTAATACACAAAATGACATGTACAGCCTACTCACGAACAAACTCCATGTTTTGGCTGCTTATATCATCTGCTTACTGTTACCTCTGCTGCTAAACACTGACTTATTTGTTATTTATTTATATATAATTTTGTAATGGCAACTCAACACCATGTTTAAGTGTACCAAATGAACTGCTCAAATAAGCTGCTGAACAATATGTGTTACACTGAATACCTTATTGTATGTGCAACACGTCTTATAACTGCTTAAATCTGTGGCTTGAATCTGCGGCTTCATGTCAACAAATTCCAAAACTCAACATTTGTATGCATGAGAACAATAAAACAGGACGGTGAGGTCACTAACATTACGGCGCGACACCATTAAGCCTTGTTTATGCTCACAGGAGGCTCTCAGTCTTAAGCCAGCGCACTCGACATGCCGATGTTAGCAGTTAAGGCTAGCAACTGTTAGCGGCCTTATTTCTTGACATTCATAACGCTGTGAACATATAAACATGGCACCACAACTTACAGACAAACTTAAACATACGTGAACAGGGCCTTTGTGCACTTATCTCACCATGGATAGTCTTGTGTGAGTACAGGCTCTCCATGCTGCTGTCTTGACTATCCTATGCTTCGCAACCAGTGTTGGGGCTTATTACTCAAAAAAGTAATACATTACACATTACACATTACTCTCAAAAATAGTAATGCCTTACATTACAAGATTACTGCCTGGAGAAAGTAATTAATTACATTACTCGTTACATTACTCGTTACATTCTGTCTTGACGTCTCATTCATGTTATATAGTCCACGGTTCCTTAGCAACAAGATTTGTGTGTGCGTGCTGTCTCTGTAGGTGCTTCGTTAAGTTTGAGGTAGTGTTAGCAGCGGTGAGGAGAGGTTTCCAACACGGGCAAAGTGCACCTTACAGTCAAGTTACTTTCCTTACGTTCAACAAATTCAAAGTAATGTATGTATCTGTAACCCTCCTGCTGCCCCAGCCAGCGCCCCCATACACACACCGGCCTGTCGCCTGCGCAGCAGCGCGGGAGGGGAGAGAGTCCGGCACTGCTGCAGAGGAGCCGTGGTCTGCGATTACTCTGAGCAGCATGTAAATTACAATATAATATATTTCTCACCTTTCCCCCGCTGATCTGAATAAGTCGCTAAATTTGTCGCTCGTAGCTTTTTAGAAATGAAGTCGCTAAGAGGGTCTGAAAAGTCGCTAAATCTAGCGAGAAAGTCGTCAAATTGGCGGTCGCCCCCCAGCCCGCCGTGTGTGATGCGTGCGACCATGCTGTTAAAATTGATTAACCTAGCAATGTAACGTAAGTAACGAGCTTGGCGAACTGTAATGTCATTACCACATTTAGAACAGTAATGCCTTACACTACTGGTTACTGAAAAAAGTAATGTGATTACAGTAACGCGTAAGGGGAAGTAAGCTGGGTGTAAGCTGGGTGTAACGCGTTACACAGTAACGCGTTACACCCAGCTTACTTCCTCATTTACAAGGATTGCAGCGCTAATCACTCGCCTTGAATAACCTATACTGACACCTATTGGCGAAAGTGGATATTGCCCAAGAGGTACATAAAGAGAAGCAGGTGAGCTTCTCCTGTGTTTTGTAGTGACACAATGCGCTTTAAATTGAGCTAATATGAAAAATAATGCAAGTTATACTTCTTCTAGACATGATCTCAACTAATAAAATGTCCAGGGTGCCACGCCAGCACAGGGCTAAAGGGCGCTGCACAGCTCACGATGTGTCACTGTGATCGGCTCTTCACACAGGGCCCTGGGACCTCCTCAGCTGTTTGTAGCCAAGCTCCAGCTCAAACACACGCTGCTCGTGAGAGGAGCTGATGGTCGCTGGCTGGAAGTCCTTCTCTGGAGGCTTGCTGAGCTATTGAAGCTTTCAGAAAAACAATGTTATCTCCTAAATTTATGAACAGATGTCAGTCAAATAACTGAACTGCTCAGTGATGTTCACTGAACAGCTAACCAGTGCTGGACGATGCTACAGCGGCGACTCAGGCGGACGGCGACAACCTGTACTTTTTATGCGCCTGAGTTCCGGAGTATCCCCTGTTATGTTGATGAAGCACACGAGGACGAACTGTTGAGGACTTTATTTACTCATAGCAACCACAAGCTGATTGCGTAGCTACATGGCTTCATCTGCACTCGCTCGACTCTAACTAGGGATGTAATGGTATGAAAATTTCACACCACGGTAATAGTTACCAAAATTATCACGGTTATCGGTATACAGCGGTATTTTTAAAATGTCCTCAAAATGTTGAAAAAACACTGATACATTGATAAATTGAAATAATTTCAATTGATTTATTATATATGAACATAGTTCAAATCCAAAACCTTAACAAAACACTGCAAAATCAACATTAAATAATTATAAAAGAACGTATCCAAACTGTGCAAAATAGGTCATTGGCTTTTTGTGATGAGGCAGCCTGTTTTTGAAAGGTGTCTTTTAATGTCTGCGTTACAGAGGTAGAATGAGATGTACTGGCAGCAGCACTCGATTGGCCAGCAGACCCTCTCTGTGAATAAAATGAATACAAAATGTCGTTATCAATTTGTCACGAGGCGGAATGTGATTTTTATTTATTAGGCATGTTTTACTTGGAATTGGTGTTTTTATTGTTTGCTGTCTTACCTTTATTTTATTGCATGCTTTTATTTTGAAATGTGCGGTGTGTTTTTTAAACGTTGTCTTTAATTCCACCTCGTAATTAAGATTAAGGACTTGCACCTGGAGGCCAAAAAGTTGAGACAAAGTTAGATAAAAGGGATAGATGGGCAGAAGAGGGACAGAGGGCCCACGGGAGAGGCCGAGAGAGACCATGGCAGAGTGAGAGAGCTCTCGGACTGAGGAACGAGAGAACAGAGCGCAACAAAGCACAGCGGAGCATAACAGGAGGATAAGCACGGAGGAAACCTGGAGGAAGTCTGAGACCACATACACAGAGGAAACGTGAACACCAATCGCTAGCGGCAAAAAGTGGGAGAAGGTAACACTTCTCCGTTCCGCGGAAGTCCCATTAAAGACCGGTGTTTGTTGTGGCGCATAGTGTGCAGAACTGTGGCAGAGTAAAAAGGACGTTTGACTGACTGGCTCTGAGTTTCTCTACAGGCTATGCCAGAGGAAGTTGCCAGGCCAACCGAAAGTGGACGCCAGCAGAGACACACAAACTGTTGTTTAACCTCCTGCCCTGTGTTGCAGCATTATTTTATACGTTTTATTGTTTTATTTGTTTAGCTGTTTGTGCTCTTTCAGTTCTTTAGGGAGGAAGTTTAAATGCTTTTAAAGTAAATATTGTTTCTCCTCTATTTTGATTGTGTTCTCTGTTTTAAAGCACCATTTGTTTTTAATTGCTCTCCCCTGGTGAAAAGAACCTTTTAACATTTTTATCCAAATTTTAATCTTGATTATTTTAAGAGGTCCTAGGCCTCAAACCAAAAACTTAGGTGGCGTTGTTGGCCCAATTTTATTTTTTTAATATTAACCTTTTCGCCCGGCTCACAAATTATTACTGTCATTGTTACTTAATACAACCAACAAATCACAGAACTCACAATTTAGATCATATCACTTTTGTTAGAAAAGGTTGGATCATTTTTTAGATCAAAACAAAAAGGATTATTTTTAAATTAATTATGAATACTCTATTTTGGCTCTTATCTCTATCTAGAAAATTGTTATATTCACCATTTTAAATTATTCTTTATATACAGTCTATTCTACAAATCATCCACAAGTATTTTTTTGTGTTGTGTGTGTATGTATGTATGTATATATGTATATATATATATATATATATATATATATATATATATATATATATATATATATATATATATTATATATATATATATATATATATATATATATATATATATATAAATAAATTATAGGCTCTCAGTCTGCTTGCTCATCTCAGTCAGTTTGCGTTCACTAACTCTGTCCAGCCAGTGCGTGTTCTGGACATACAGATACATCATGCACCCGAACTTAAGGTTAGCTTAGCGCACGTTGCACACTGCACCTGCATTGTGAGACTTGGATAAAGTATCTTGCGAGTTTTACACACCCTGGTTATCAGCCGCGGCGGTTACCATGATAATTAAAACTTAAACGGTAACCTTCACTATCGGGAATTTTACCGTGACACCGGTAACCGTTACATCCCTACTTGTGTCACTACAAAATAGAGGAGAAGCTCACCTGCTTCTCTTTATGTACCTGTTGGGCAATATCCACTTTCGCCAATAGGTGTCAATATAGGTTTTTCAAGGTGAGTGATTGGCGCTGCAATCCTTGTAAATGAGGAATAAGGCTAACAATCGCTAGCCTTAGCTGCTAATATCGGCATGTCGAGTGCGCTGGCTTAAGACTGAGAGCCTCGTGTGAGTATAAACGAGGCTTAATGGCTTTGCGCCATAATGTAAGTGACCTCACCATACTGTTTTATTGTTCTCATGCATATAAATGTTGAGTTTTGGAATGTGTTGACATGAAGCCACAGATTGAAGTCACCGATTTAAGCAGTTGTAAGACATGTTGCACATACAATAAGGTGTTCAGTGTAACACGTAATGTTCTGCAGCTTATATGAGCAGTTCATTTGGTACATATGAACATGGTGTTCAGTTGTCATTATAATAACAAAACTAGAACTGCAAGCAGTTATGAACGGGGGCCAAGCCCCCCCGCGCACCGCAGAGCCTATGGAAGTTGGCACAATGGATGACGGGCTCGGGGCAAAAAGTGAAGACACAGGCCAACGTCTGAGCCGTGGTATTCGCTGTAATGGGAAGTGCACTGGAAGTGCAAAAGGCTGAATGCGTGCCGATTTGGATTTGTTGTACTAAGCCACGCCCACATTGACCAGTAATGACCACCTTCAAGATATGGCCTCAGGGTTGGCCCTACATCATACCGACCAAATTTCGTAAAAATGGGTGTAGCCGTTCAAGAGATATAAACTTCCCATCATTTTAGCGCCCCCTAGAGGCCAAAATTCGCCAAATTTGGCTCATTCCTTCCCAGTGTCATGGCAACCAAGGAACTTACATTTGGTGTTAATAGCATTTAGTTTGATCGAGATATCAAAGAGTTTACATTTTTATAGCTAGCTACAGAAATTTGATCGTTAATAATTTCTGCATTTTTTGACCGAGCAAAATTCATTTGATAACTTTAGATATGGTCCAGCTGAAGAGTGTACGTGCCAAGTTTCACGCAGATCAGACAAAATCCCAAGAACGTGTCCTATGTCAGAAAACCCAGCTCTATTCAGGGAACATATGGATATAAGGTTTGCGAATGTGTTATTTAAAATGTGGAAGTTACAGGCAAAAACGCGATTGCATCCATTATAGTGCCACCTAGTGGAGTACATGTGCAATTTTTGGTATGGAAGAACTGTGTCCTATTCTATATGTACCATATACATTTCAAAGCTCTCAGCATAATAGTTTGGCTGAAATTTATGTTTGTTGTTTATTTTGTAATAAGCCATGCCCACATTGACCAGTCATGACCACCTTCAAGATATGGCCTCAGGATTGGCCCTACACCATACCGACCAAATTTCGTAAAAATCGGTGTAGCCGTTCAAGAGATATAAAGTTCCCATATTTTTAGCGCCCCCTAGTGGCCAAAATTCGCCAAATTCGGCTCATCCCTGATGATACTGAGGTATCTGGAGGACAACACATTCTGATTTACTTAGCTTAGATTCAATCATGACTCACTGATTTTCATTATGTGAGTGAAGGTCCAGGAGGAAGCTTCCAACTGTAAGGAGT
Organism: Diplodus puntazzo; assembly: GCA_963678695.2. Taxonomy (NCBI): domain Eukaryota; kingdom Metazoa; phylum Chordata; class Actinopteri; order Spariformes; family Sparidae; genus Diplodus; species Diplodus puntazzo. Next base: position 3,003,626 of record OZ023159.1, read on the forward strand.
CAAAGGTTAACAGACGATAAAGTGCTTAGCTAAGTTTGACTTGCAGGCCAAATAGTGAGAGATGCCTAACACAGGTCAAAATCCTCTTTAAGTCTATTGGATACATTTGGCAAAAGGACCAATGAGAAGAAGGGGGTGTCCTGGAGAAGGAACGCTAAAAAGGCCCTCACAGGAAGAACGGGGGGATTTTTTTAGGGCTCCTGAGAGCAGAGGCTGTCAGGAGTTTTGATAGAGGAGAAGGCAAAGCATTTTGGCATAGCTTTTCCCATAGATTTGATAATATCGGAAAGCGGCCGCTCCTGATCCGGACTCAAGGCTCTAGATTCTGTTTCAATAAAGATTTCTCTATCAGCCACACAGCCTTGCCTCCGCAGAATTCTTTTATCATCGAACTACACGCCGACACCTTAGAGGAGGAAAGCCCAGAAACTACAGGTGGCGTTGTCGGCAGGATCGCTTTTGACAATTTGGACGCACGGCAGGAGCCCAGAGACTGACTTTCACCCCAACTGGCAAATAAGGTGAGCATTTTTCGCACTTGAGGTCAAACTCAGGCTCTGGACCGAACTGTGAGTGTGTTTTCTAATGTCTGTCAAGCTGAAAATTACCAAATTATGGGGAAAATGGGTAAGAGATGTGTAGTTTGATGATACGGTTCTGTCAAAATTTTCTAAATTAAGGGAAAGAGAAACTTGTGTGGTAGAATTTTATGAATTAATTAGAAATACGGTGCCGACAACGGGAAAGTATGACGCTAAGCTTACCTTGTCCTAAGTCATGCGTGAGATTGGTCATTATTTCCTACGCGCTAAAGTTGTCTCAAATAGAGAAGTGAAGAAAATAAGGAATAAAAGAAGATAAGAAGAGAAACTGCTGCGGCGGAAGTGATAGAGCTGGTGACCAGCCGCTGAAGATGTGACCGGCAGGGCGTTTAGCTTACACTATCGGACTTGCGAGGCATTAGTCGTTGTTCTGCGTGGTTCAGTCTCAAAGAGTAAAAAAGAGTAGAAAAGAGTAGGGAAGCCTGGCCAGGGCAGAAGACCACAAAAATTTAGAATGAGAGTGAAATGTTATGTCAAACCAAGCTGTTGTGACAATAGAAAATTCTGCAAGTCCACGGGACGCTCGTGGACTTCAAAATAAACAATGTGGTATGGCACTTGGGGGGCTGTTAGAGACGATTTACCATTCGCTGAGTCCAACACACCAAGTTGAAGGAGATGTCTTGTGTACGAGCTCTGATAAAATTCAGCTGAATGAGTGTTTGTGTCTGTGAGTAGAGGGAACAAAGGGCGGCCGGCCCGATTGTGTTAAGTGTTCAGTGTTGATCAGGCCTATTGTGTCCTCCAAATCTGTGTGTGGAGGTTGAGATTCAGCTTACAGATGTGAAAGCTGATTGTTTGTCCATAGAAGTAAGTATAAGTAATCTATATACATGCGCATTATTAGAATATATCATATACAATGCATAAGTATTGTAATTAATAACGTGATATATGAAAGACATAATAATGGATAAATAAAGTATAGGAGGAATGTCCCAATTAACTCCTCAGTGAGGTGATGTGATTAAGTGGGTTGTACTTTGGCCCTGCAACTGAGAGGTGACTGTTTGAGTCTTGTCACTGTCACATGGTTTGAGATGTGGATAAGGAAGTGAGAAGATAAAAGGGTATTTAAGTAATACAATTCCTTGCCAGCCATTCTAGATTGAGTAGTATGCTTTCTAGATGTTTCTTACCTTCAGACAAGGTTGTTTCTGTAAATTAGAACCAGGTCTCAAGAGACCTGCCTGGTAAACTATAGGCAAACTGAAATTAACTAATGTAAAACGGTACAGGATTTCACATAGAGGAAACAATATTGGATGTAGATTGGCTGTATAAAGGAAAAAGAATTGGGGGTCTGGAAATGTATCTATTAATAAAGTTATTATTTATATGCATAAATAGCACTATTGATCACATATAAGAGAAAGAGTAGAAGCAATAAGGAAAAGCTAAGGGGATATTAGGCGGAGAGAAGATGAAAAATAAAATGGGTGTAAAAATAATAGCAAGGTGAATATAACATTAAAACACGCATACATGATTTGTGTGACTAAAGGCAATGAATCCTAGTTGAATGGATCAGAGGAAACAATGGGGTGCTCTTTGTCATGATCAAGCGGGGGAGATGTAATCACCGGGGGATGACGCTTGATTGTTTCACAGTGGAGAAGTTCAATGAATACGCTGAATGGGCATTTGTGGACGTACAGGCAATTGTTTATTTGGTTGATCAAGGTAGCTGGTCTGATAACAGATCTGAAGGCATGAGAGAAATTAAATGCATAATTAGAGTAGAATGACTAACAGTTAACTAAAAAATATTAACATGACGGTGTATGTAAATGTATAGAGACTTTTGGAGTTTCCGAAAGCCGTTTCGTTAGGCTTTCACGCCACAAAGCGCGGATGTTTCCCGTCGGAGATTGAAGTTAATCGTACATAGTGGATTTGCTTTAAACCACCTCCTCAGAGCAATTAAATTGAAACTAATAAATGATGATAGTGGTCAGGAGTCTAGCAATATTTTTCATATAAGGCGTGGTTTTGATCTAAAATGCCTGTGTGAAAGTTGGCAGATAAATTGGTTATTTATAACTGACAATGAGCCGATCCAGATCACTTCAGTCTCTCAGCGGTTGAGAGGAGTTCAGAGTGTGCGTGTCAGAAGATACAGGTAATCAAAATAACTGTTAAAAGCTTTACTGATTTTAAAATAAAATGGAACTGCATTAATGAAATGATAATGATGTTAAACAAGACCTGCGCAATGTTAATGTTACTTGGATGATGATAACGAAGTGACACTTTTGACTTGCTCCACACACACACACACACACACACACACACACACACACACACACACACACACACACACACACACACGGATACAACCCCTTGAGACAATCCTATGAAGACAGAAACACAAACAGAACACAATTCCACGCAAACACACACACTCATACACTCAGATACATTTAATGCTACAACAATTACATACACACAAAGCGTTTTTGCACATACATGGGGAGTACCAAGTAGAGAAGAATTACAAGTGAAGCTTGGCAACTGACTGATCCGCTGTAATATCTGATAGGGGTTAATAGTGATTTTATTATTTGAGTAGATAAGTTAATTTAACCTTGGAGTTAGTATCTGATGTTTGAATTGTTTATAATTGTTGAAGGACATAAACAATGGGGAGATTGGTGCAGACATCAGAAACAGTTTGTCGGTTCACAGTGGGAAATGGTGGACTTTTAGGTCTCTATTTTCTTGTATCCTCACAGACAGTCGTGTTGAGAAAAGTAACAGTGTTTTCAGGGTGATATATTACTGGGTTTTCTCTGAGGTTGGCAAAATGCATTCATTTTTATTGGGGAGTAGTTGTGGTGACACAGTGTTCAGAAAAAGTATTTCTAATTGATTAATTTGATTTAGGTGACTCCCTTAGATGGAGTAAATGATCTTTTCTTTAATATTGTTTTAAAGGGTATGAAGGTTAATTGAGCACAAAGTCTCCTTTCTAATGATGCCCTGAGCATAACATACATGAATACGCATACACAATATGATCATAAATCATGATTACCTCTAGACTGCAGAACATTAAACAACAGGCAATTTGGAAATATCTAAAGAGATAAGATAGTTTAGCTCAAGAGCAAACTATAAGCCATTCCACTTCTGATGGGCACTGGCTTGGGAATCAGCCTTTCCAAATAAGATTCTTATAGTGGGAATGTCTAAACGTAAGGACTCTAGTGAACAAGTGACAAGATTACAATCGCTAAATGGGATAACATTGTTAAGATAGTCGGGTAAAACATGCGGCAGGGCCTTTAAATAAGACAATGAAGTACTGTTCCCTCCTTAGGGATAATGGGTCACTCAACTTTGTCAGGAAAGACACAGTGATGAGTCCTAAAGCCATCACCTGAGATACAACCAAGTGCAGAATAGTACCCTGCCTCAAAGTATTTTCAAAGTTGAGAAAACAGCATGCATGTAGAGGACATCAGCATAATAAAGAGCAGGAACAAAGTAACTTGAACAAGCTATTTCCTACATTTCAAAGTAAAGCAAGCTAAGTTATGATAAATCAGTAAGCATTTACTCTTTAGTTTTTAGTTAGTTCAATAATATGACTAAACAATACCTTACCATTTATCCAGGTACTCAGATATCTGGGATTGGACACCCTTTCATAAGGAGTCCCATTCAGTGTAGAGATACTACTGTTTATAAGAAAAGAGGCAGACAGAGCTAGGTACCTTGGAGTTGTTTGAAAACTAGGGATCAAAAGGAAATAGGGAACATGCTTGCAGAGGAGTCGGGTACCTTGGTGTGCGGCTTCAAGTGCAAATTATACAATTGATTCAATAAAAGCATCGTAAAAAGGGTCACAATAGATTTATCAACATGGAAGTGACTCAATTTCATAAACAAGAGAGACATAGGGGGAAGAGTTCCCCAGCTGTTGTCTACAATTCCATTGTTTTCTCAAAACTGGAACGGGGGTTCTCCGACAATCCTTCCTTGAACATTATAGTTGAGAAATTTCTTGAAATTTCATCCCCCCTTGCAACATTTTATTGACCATTTGCCAACCACAAAGGATAATACTACATGATAATGTCAGAAAGCAAATGGGCAAGCCCATGTTGCAAGGGGGGGGGGGGGGGGGGGGTTAAGAGAAGAAAACATCCAAAGGAGTAGGATTTTTGGACACCATACCTACTTAAACAATTTGACTATGTCATAGGCAGATGTACAATTACAAAAACAGGGTTCGGAGAGATGCCGGTCCCTCCTGGTTACATTTCGACTTAAAAACGTTCCATGTGTGAGCTAGTCAGGGAGTTTGTTGACATGATAACACTGGTAGGAGGTAAAAGATACATGCTAGTGGTCGTAGACAGATTTTCGTGATGGCCTGAGGCTTGTCCTACCAAGCGAAAGGATGCTCAGTCTGTTGCCAAGTTCTTATGTTGGGAAATCATAAAGCCAATGGGAACTTCCAGATCACATATTTACAGATAATGGGAAAGAGTTTGTGGATAAAACAATACAATATTGTTCAAATCTGCCAACACACAGGTCTAAATTGGGTAGTAGCGCTTCCGCTCGCATAGATGGTGTGACGCTTAAGCATACTTCGAGAGAGTCTATCCCTTTTGGAAGAAAAATGAAGGTGTCTGTTAAATGTTTGAATAATCGACATAGGAGTATATTCACGTATGTCTCCGACAGGCAAAAGTAGGAGGAGGTGCTAGAGAGGCTTGAAAAACAACAAGACACGTGATCTGAGCCAATCCAACAGTGCGGGTCTGGTGCCAAATACATAAAGGTAATGAAATAAAATGAAATAAGGGCAGACAAAGGGGTTTGGCTATTGGAAGATAAAAATAAGTACAGAATGTTAAAAAAAGGTCAGAGCAATGTGCAGCACATAGACAAGAGCACAATTAGACATAAATAATGATGAGACACACAAGTACACATAAAACAAGAGGTGTGTTGAGACTAAGCATTGCTTTAAACAATATTTGATAGTAGTTCTGATGTCCTTAAGTAAGAGTTTAGTTTGGAAATATAAATGCTGCGAATTCTGTTATTGTCCAGTCAAAGTTAATTTGTAGAATATGTAAAGAAAACATTCATTGAGCCCTAAAACTGTTGAAGTCATTGCTGTTGTTGTTCGGTCTATTATAAATCAAGGTACCATTGTTGAATTGCTAAATCTGGCCATCTATCGTCTTGCCTGAAAAATACATCACAGGGGGGTGGAGTTCATTAAAACATCCGAGGGGCATAAATGGAACTGGGCAGCATCCATATTAATGTTAAAAAATTCTATCAGACGGGGTTTTGAGCTATTGATTTAACAAATGCATATTCTAGCGTTCCTGATCATCCTTACTCACAGTTCTAAGTTGCTTTCACTATCAATGGTGAATTTTATTCTTGGATGCAGAGGCCGTAGGGTTCTCTTCTCCAATCCATCTCTGTTTGCTGTGTAACTGAGAGGGGAACATTAGTGGTCATGGTGTGATAATGCACATGTTCAGTGGCGAACCATGGTTGTGTATAGGTATTCCTATACAGGGGCATGGTTAAACTGAGACAAGGTCTCTATTTTGTTTTCTGGCAGAAAACAGTCCTCAAGTTTTGAAGGACAAAGTTGCAATTTATTTCACAAAATTTAAGGCGCCATTATACTCCGGAGGGTCATGAATTGGGTTCCGATTACATCCAGACAATCTTGGATGTTCAAAAATTGTGAGAGAAAACGATTGCCTTATTGGATTTTACAGGCTATTGTTGTCCATGGATTTGTAATTTTGTGGAGATCTCCCAAACCTTGTATAACTTCACACAAGGGGAAACATTTGACCACGACTGATGTTGACTGACCTCTGAGGCAGAGATAACCTCTACTGACTTAAATTTACTGACTTAATCAAGCTTGATTAGGCCTCTCAAACCATTGATATCCATGAGAAGTTTTTTGAAAATGTGTTAAATGGCGGTAACAGCTGCTTTTTCCAAAAAGTTATGGCCACAGCACATATAATCATGTGTCATCTAACTGTTCGTGTTTTGCATGTTTCTCCCGGAGAAGAGAATTACTCACTTAATCAAAGCATGAGTGTGGAACTAACAAAGGTGTTACTAACAATGTTGCATGCCACTCTACAATTATGTACAATCCTTAACACATTAGTTTTGCATCCTACAGGCCCAGATGGAGAACCACATCCATGTTTGGAAGTGGTCGATACTACGTCAAACCAACTAAGCATTGTTTGACACACACCCCTCATTAACCCTAACTTGATTTCTTTTCAGGTAATTCTGCTGAAAAACATCTGATGGATGGATCTTCATATGTCTCATAGGCAATATGTAATAACATGTCTGCTCAGCCAGCTGAAAATGTGGAAATAACTTGTTTTTCTTTCTAGGAACAGGGAAGGACGTTGCAGTCAACACTAACTTTCAAATATCATTAACGTCTACCTGTCTGTGTCGCGGAATGTAAATAAAACATTTATACAGGTTTGCTGACCCAGTGCAGCTCCAAAGGCAGTTGCTCTTACATCTGTCTCTCCAGGGACAAGAAGGTGGAAGTACTGGAGCACCAAGGGGAGATGTTGGGAATGTCCTCACAGGCAATGAATAAGAAAGAAGATTCAGTGACACCAATTCATAACAGGGTTCAGAGGCAGCAGAATACACTGTTCCTGGGAGTTTAAGCAAAATACAATTAAATAAAAATGTTGTTTGATTTATGTTACTTAGTTTGTACAGGAAATAGCAGATGAGTTGCTGATGACAAGAATGGAGAAGGCACTAGTGTTGTCTGGAGCAGAGGTGTCTAAACTTTGAATGGAGATCAGGATGGATGAAGGGGGGAATGGAAGGAAAAAATAGAAAATATTAATGCAAAACTGTAGATTGAAAGTAAGATATTAAACTGAAAATTTGAAATTTGGAAAATGTATGATAATTAGAGCAAACTGGGGTTGCACAATTAAGTGCTAATTCTAGGCTATCAGGCAATTGGTATGACATGACAGATGTATATGAGCAGACATACATAACCTGCTATACAAAGCAAAATAGAAGTAAAGGGAAGATTAATTGAGAGCCGTTTCGAAATGGGGGTTGGATTTTAGACATGCCTGATCTAGAACACACAACAGTAGTGATGGATGGTGTTCCGTTCCATTTCCTTGTCCGCTTATCCGTGAGGGTCGCGGGATGTTGCCGCTTTTTTCCCCCCTTTACTGAGGGGGGCCAAATCCAGTTTTACACAATGGGCGTAGGCCAGGGTTCACCCTGAACGAGTCGCCAGCTCATTTCAGGACCCTTACTGATGGCAGTGGCTGCCTCACAAGGTGCCAACTGCACATCAGGAGCAACTTTGGGGTTCATACAAAGGTTCAGTATCTTGCTCAAGGATACTTCGACATGTAGCTCAGTCCCACCCCAGGGAGCCGGGATTCGAACCAGCGATCCTCTGATCACTGGCCCACCAGCTCTACCCACTGAGCTACAGCCACCCCATGGATGGTGTATTCATAATATATAGTAGCGGATGTTATTGTTTGCATAGATAATGGTTGGTTTTCTCTTTTAGGATGACAGCAGAGAGATTAATCTGTCCAGGGTCAGGACAGGACTGATGGAGAAAATTCATCGATTCAGAGTGTTAAGGAACAACATGCCGCACTAGATGGCAATGCTGCTGAGGCGCGAGAGTTCAATTCATACTGCAAAGTGATATATCTGGGATGTTATGTAGTGCTGGATGGTATGACGAAAAATGTGTATCACGGTATTTTTCAAAATTCCTACGGTTTCACGGTATATGACGGTATTTTTTTTTCATGCAAAATCAGGTGTTCACAGCATTTTCTACTAGTTGAGAGAGGAATTACTAGGCCCTTTTAGATAGAAAAGGCAGCACATTTGCTGCAAGGTAAAGGCAGCACTCTGTCTATAAGGAAGGTGTAGTTTTCCTCTCTCAACCAGTTTCTCATTCCTACTTTCCCAAAAAGCTGCCACTGGGGTCGGTGTAAACATGTGACGTGATGTGAAGCACAAAGTTCGGTGTGAACAGTGACGTACAACATATGTATCGGTAGAAATGTGGCGACACTTGATATATTTATTTAATTATAGATCCGTGGCCCATATTCTCGCCTCCTCAGTCAAACACACGCCGATGTTAAACCCCCGCTAGCAATGGAAGCTTGCGGCCTAGCGCACCACCCCCTCCATTAGCTGCCTCAAGCAACAGACAGCTAATAGGAAGCAGGTGGAATTTGTCTTCAAAATAAGAGCTTTACATTGCACCCCATTGGAGTTTAGAACTGGGTTCTTAGCGGGGGGCTTTTAATTTGAAAGTAGCGACCGTTCCTAGCTTGCCACTACACAAGTAGCGGACACAACCAAACAGTTACAGAGACGAGGAGAAGCTAGCATATCTCGGTTCTCAGCGGCTTTCCAGTTGCTCATCTTGACGTCCGCGGGTGAAGTCATGATCTGCAATGTCTATCCTATCCACCAGAGCACTACTGTTTACCCTCGCAGTCACACCATACCTGTTTAGCAGCGCAACATTGAAAAGGGTCCGGTCTGAAACAGTGTCGCGTGGCGCAGCATAGCGTTCCGAACGCTGTGTATTCAAATACAACAGTATGGCGGTATATTAACAATTCATATCATAACGAAAATATACACCGGTATTCGGTGTGAACCAGTATACCGCCCAGCACTAATGTTATGTTGAAATAGACTGATTTCTTTGTTCCCATTTACATGTATATCCATATGCCAGGATGTGGAAAGTGTGGTGTTTTGTTGTAATCCTGTGATAATTGCAAATGAACCAAGGAATAAGCAATAATCTTAATAGTATAATTGTTTATTTAGGTTTAATCTTTATATCATCGCACAGCGATGTATACTTTTTATTAATAGTTGAAAATAGGACCTGTGAAAGGAGTTCGGAGTTCAATGACTGATTGGCATATGGTCATTCAATTAGAAGATAAATGGTAATTGGTAAATTGTAAATTGAAAAGGAGTTTCCCTGCCTGGATTGGCTTGAAGGCGTGGATTCTCCATAGTTGATAAGTAAGGTTTCCTATTTCTTTTTGATATTCCTTAGAAGGGGTAGATTTTTGGAATAGGATGCAACAGCTGATTTTTGGGATTCCCTTGCAACTACACATGAGAAGCCATAAGCAAAGATTCAATAGTAAGAGATACTTTTCAGAGTTTACTGGAAAGTAGTGTACCTGAAAGGAGTCCGGCAAGAGGCTAAGGGTAGCCGAATTCGACCTAATTAGGATAAATAATTAGTTATCTAGTCATAAAGTAACTTAAAATAAGGTGCTATAGGACCTAATAAGAAATTTATAAATTAGCTGATAATATCAGAAAGCGGCTGCTCCTGATCCGGACTCAAGGCTCTAGATTCTGTTTCAGTAAAGATTTCTCTATCAGCCACACAGCCTTGCCTCCGCAGAGTTCTTTTATCATCGAACTACACGCCGACACCTTAGAGGAGGAAAGCCCAGAAACTACAATACTACAAGCAAAGTTTCATGTTGTGTCGAGCCTTCTTAATGTTTAAAAAATAGAGATTTTGATGCTAGCGTCAAAGTGCCCCATGCACTCCCATTGAAAATGAGTTTGAGCCGAAAACGAAAAATACGGTCAATCTTAAAAGTGCTTCTTTCGTCGTAATTATGCTTTTACGCAAAGGTTTGACTCATATACATTCACAAAAAAGCCAAGGTTGATTTTGGCCAGAGATTCACTTTAACTTCAACATTTTAAAGAACAAAGTGGGCGTGATTTAGTACAACAAATCCAAATCGGCACACATTCAGCCTTTTGCACTTCCAGTGCACTTCCCATTACAGCGAATACCACGGCTCAGACGTTGGCCTGTGTCGTCACTTTTGCCCCGAGCCCGTCGTCCTTTGGGGCCAACTTCCATGGGATCTATGGTCGTGCGGGGGGGGGGGGGGGGGGCCAAGTAAGCCAAGTACACAATTTTTAAATAACATGGCTACAATTGTGAGTTACTTGGTGGGTGAAAGCATCAAAGAATGCAGTCTGTTTTAAAAGGTGGCAAATCTTTAATTTCAAATTTGGGCACATCCATCCATCCATCTATCAATTTTCTCCCGCTTATCTGGGGCCGGGTCGCGGGGGCAGCTGTCTGAGCAGGGACGCCCAGACTTCCCTCAACCTGGACACTTCCTCCAGCTCCTCCGGGAGGATCCCAAGGTGTTCCCAGGCCAGCCGGGTGACATAGTCACTCCAGCGTGTCCTGGGTCTTCCCCGGGGTCTCTTCCAGACGGGACATGCCAGGAACACCTCCCAAGGAGGTGTCCCGGGGGCATCCGATATAGATGCCTGAGCCACCTCAGCTGGCTCCTCTCGATGTGGAGGAGCAGCGGCTCTACTCCGAGCTCCTCCCGGGTGACAGAGCTCCTCACCCTATCTCTAAGGGAGCGCCCCGCCACCCTGCGGAGGAAACTCATTTTGGCCGCTTGTATCCGGGATCTTATTCTTTCGGTCACGACCCAAAGTTCATGACCATAGGTGAGGGTCGGAACGTAGATTGACCGGTAAATCGAGAGCTTCGCCTTTCGGCTCAGCCTTCACCACGACAGACCGATACAACGACCGCATTACTGCAGACGCTGCACCGATCCGCCTGTCAATCTCACGTTCCATCCTTCCCTCGCTCGTGAACAAGACCCCAAGATACTTGAACTCCTCCACTTGAGGCAAGGACTCTCCCCCAACCCAGAGGGAGCAAGCCACCTTTTTCCGGTCGAGAACCATGGCCTCAGACTTGGAGGTGCTGATTTTCATCCCAGCTGCTTCACACTCGGCTGCAAACCGCCCCAGAACATGCTGGAGGTCCTGCTCGACGGAGCCAACAAGACAACATGTCCGCAAGAAGCAGAGATGGGATCCAGTGGCTCCCGAACCAGACCCCCTCTGGCCCCTGACTGCGCCTAGAAATTCTGTCCATAAAAATAATGAACAGAACCGGTGACAAAGGGCAGCCCTGCCAGAGTCCAACAGGTCTGACTTACTGCCGGCAATGCGAACCAGGCTCCTGCTCCGGTCGTACAGGGACCGTACAGCCCTTAACAGAGGGCCTCCGACCCCGTACTCCCGGAGCACCTCCCACAGAATGCCACGTGGGACACGGTCGAATGCCTTCTCCAAGTCCACAAAACACATGTGGACTGGTTGGGCAAACTCCCATGAACCCTCGAGCACCCTGCGGAGGGTATGGAGCTGGTCCAGTGTTTCACGGCCAGGACGAAAAAAACGCATTGTTCCTCCTGAATCTGAGGTTCGACTATTGGCCGAATTCTCCTCTCCAGTACCCTGGAATAGGCTTTCCCAGGGAGGCTGAGGAATGTGATCCCCCGATAGTTGGAATACACCCTCCGGTTCCCCTTTTTGAATAGAGGGACCACCACCCCGGTCTGCCAGTCCAGAGGCACTGTCCCCGACTGCCACGCGATGCTGCAGAGACGTGTCAGCCAAAACAGCCCCACAACAGACTTGAGGTACTCAGGGCGGATCTCATCCACCCCTGGTGCTTTGCCACCGAGGAGCTTCCCAACTGCCTCAGTGACTTCAGCTTGGGTGATGAATGAATCCACCTCTGAGTCCCCAGCCTCTGCTTCCTCTATGGAAGGCGTGTCAGTGGGATTGAGGAGATCCCCGAAGTATTCCTTCCACCGCCCGACGATATCCCCAGTCGAGGTCAACAGCTCCCCACCTCCACCGTAAACAGTGTTGGCGGAGGGCTGCTTCCCCCTCCTGAGGCGCCGGATGGTTTGCCAGAATTTCCTCGAGGCTGGGAACTTATGTGACTGAAATGGTTGTAATTTCAAGCCCTGAAAAATATTACTTGAATTAAAGTAATATTAAGATACTCTTGAAAATATTTGAGTCAGGCTAATTTGGCTTTTATATAGCTTGGCTTTCTCCACTTTCTAATCATTACTCTCAATAAAAGCTCAAGTTAAATAAGTCTTATATGGTGCACCTTGAAATTTTTCATGTTTCATATTCATATTGAGTTCCATAAAATTCCAAGACTGTCTACATCACAAATGACTCTGTCCTGTGAAATCCTTTAGACTCACCTTTCCAGTAGAGGTCTCTCCCCTCTCACTCACTGTGCTCCTCTGCCCTGACCCCTACAGGTCAATAGGGGTGGTGGAGTGATTATTATTAGGGGCCCAAGCCCGAGGGGCAGAGGGAACGCAAGCATACACGTTTCCTAGGACCAGCGGTGCTGGGAACCCTATTGTAATTGTAAAGATTTTTAGGGCCCGAACAGGTTGCAGACCTGTGAGGTCCCTATTGTAATTGAAAGGAAAGAATTTTTCTTCTCCAAGTTTGACTGCAGTTTTGGAAGCCTGAACATACCCAAAAACTCACCAAATTTGGAATACACGTCACATCCAGCGAAAATTGCGATCCTGCATTGTCACTGGGCGTGGTCGTGACCTGCGGGCTCTGTAGCGCCCCCTATTGTTCTTGCCTGCCTTCCACATGCGCATAGACGAACGAAATTCGTTACACAGATTAATCATGAGCAGACTCACAAAAAAGTCTGGGGAACCGATACTGTCACTCCAACAGGAAGTCAGCCATTTTGATGTGTGGCGGCATTTTTCTCAAATTCATGTTTAAATTCTACTTTGAAAGCTATCTTGTCCTAGACCTTAAACACCACAGTCTTTTCATCAACTCAATTATCATCTTCATACCTTGAAGAACAAAAGTTATGGAAATCTCTCAGCCACGTCATACTCTAGTGGGCGGGATGGTGGAAGCCATTTTTTTCCCTCGCCATCAAGCATCAGGGCTTTATAACTTCAACATACGATTTCCTATCCACACCAAACGGCTCATAAGTGTAGAGGGTTTCTCCCCGAATTAATCTCTGCATCAATACTAAGTCGACCATTTTAATTTTGGCCGCCATTTTGAAATATTGCCAATCTTCGTACTCTCACAGACATAACATCACAGACATAACACCATCGACTTCACAGTCGCTCAGTATCATCCTCTGACCTTGAAGATGAAAAGATATGGAAATCTTTATCCTACGTCATACCTGCTGGCCGCGGTGGAGCGGTCAATTCAAATCCTTCGCCGTAAAGCATCATGTCCTCATAATTTCTTCATACAATTTCCTATCTCGGCCAAATGTCTCAGGAATGTAGAGGGAGTCGCCCTGAAAAGGCGTGGTCGTGACCTGCGGGCTCTGTAGTGCCCCCTATTGTTCAGCCCCGCCTCCTGCAAGCGCTTAGATGAACAAAATTCAGTACGCAGATTCCTCATGAGCAGACGCACAAAAAAGCCTCTTGGACCGAAACCGTCACTCCAACAAGAAGTCGGCCGTTTTGATGTGTCAAATTCATGCCTACTTTGAAAATTATCTCCTCCTACAGTGTTAACACCACAGTTTCCTTGGACCAGCGGTGCTAGGAACCCTATTGTAATTGTAAAGATTTTTATTTTTATTTTTTCCGGCTAAAAGTGGTGCTGCAGCCTCGACCGTGCAAGGGAGGGTGGTGCAATTTGGAAGGTTGGTCCAGACTCCTGCGAATATCTCAGACACAAAAAACTACATTTATCCGCCTGCAGGGGGAGCTATAACAGAGGAAAATACGTTTTTGCCTATAACTCCCACACCGTATGTCGTACATTCAAAAACCTTGTATCCCCAGATTCCCTGAATGGAGCTGAATCACTTTGCGATTGGCCACGCCCACCTCCGGCTAGAAAGTTTTTTTTTTTCACAAAATCGCAAAAACTGGAAAACCTACTTTTTCGAACTCCTCCTTGGGATTTTGTCCCATCTGCTTGAAACTTGGCATGTACACTCTTCAGCTGGACCTGATCTAAAGTTATCAAAATAATTTTGCTCGGTCAAAAAATGTGTAGATTATTAATCAACACATATCTGTAGGTAGCTATAAAAATATAAACTGTTTGATATCTCGGTCAAACTAAATGCTGTTAACACCAAATGTGAGTTCCTAGGTTGCCATGACACTGGGAAGGAATGAGCCGAATTTGGCGAATTTTGGCCACTAGGGGGCGCTAAAAATATGGGAAGTTTATATCTCTTAAACAGCTACACTGATTTTTACGAAATTTGGTCGATATGATGTGGGGCCAATCCTGAGGCCATATCTTGAAGGTGGTCATGATGGATCAATGTAGGCGTGATTTAGTACAACAAATCCACATCGGCACACATTCAGCCTTTTGCACTTCCCATTACAGCGAATACCACGGCTCAGACATTGGCCTGTGCCCTCACTTTTGCCCTGAGCCCGTCATCCTTTGGGGCCAACTTCCGTGGGCTCTGCGGTGCACAGGGTCCAAGTCGTGCGGGGGGGCTTGGCCCCCGTTCATAACTGCTTGCAGTTGTTATTTTCTTTAGCAAATGGTTATCGCATTTTTCACTGCTTGAACATATCCCAAAACTCACCAAACTTGGAATATAAGTCACACCTGGCGAAAAAATTTAAAATCTATTGCCTTGAATTTCCACCACTAGGTGGTGCTACAATCAAGGGAAGAGCGTTTTGGCTTATAACTCCCATACACTTTGTCCCACATTCAAAAACCTTATATCCACGCATTCACTGAATTGCGCTGAATCTCGTGGTATAGGCCACGCCCATTTCCGCTGCCGTTTTCTTTTCGCTACGTCGCAAATATCGAAAACCTACTTTTTCGAACTCCTCCCAGGCGATTTCACCGATTTGCCGAAACTTGTCACTCATCATCTGTGGACCCTGCTGACAACAAGTTATTTCAATAATTTTGATAAGTCAAACAATACTCAAGTTATTACAATTTCCAGCAGATTCGGTTCAAGACAGGAAGTGTTGCAAATCTCCACATTGATGTGGAGATCATGTCTAATGACATGAAACTCATGTTACTACTTCCCTATGAGCCTCTGAGGCCCTGTGCCACAAGGTGGCGCTCTTTAAATTAAAGTATTTTATACCTCCACAATGATTCATCAGATTAACACGAAACTTAGCACAATTATTCTCAGTGCCCTCCTGAGGACAGCTCACAAAGAGTTTACCAATCCACCACTAGGTGGCGCTCTGGTGGCCGTCTGATTTAATATTTGGCACTGTGCCCACACCATAACACTTACTGAAATGAAATTCATAGGGGTGGTCTAGAATGGCCCCTGTACTTCACACACCAAAAAATGACCAGCAGGTGGCGCTATTTTCCACGTGAAAGCGTTTTTGGCCCCTAGCTCCCACATAATGTGTCGCACATTGTTAAACCTTATGTCTACATGTTCCCTCAATTCAGCTGAATTGTGTCGTGTAGGCCACGCCCACTTTCGCGGTAACTTTCCATTTGAAAATCACGACAAATGAAAAACCTACTTTTTCAAACTCCTAGATGATTTGACCGATTTGCACCAAACTTTGCATGTATCATTTGTGGACCCTCCTTACAAAAAGTTATCAAAAGAATTTTGATAGTCCATAAAACGCCCGAAATATAAAACAACAAATTCCTGCATATTGTATTGAAAACAGACAATCTTGCATATCTTTACAAAATACTGTCTGATTATCACGTAAGTGTTCGTAATTGTGCAGTATGGCCTGTTGAGGCATTATGTAAAATTTGGTGCAAATCGGCCAATAGGTGGCGCTCTGGTCGCAGTCTAATTATTGTGGATGGAAAGTAAATGGGGAAATCTTCAAATCCTCTTCAAAACTCATCGACTTTCAACCTCTCCTCATCCCTCATACTTGGAACTAGAGACACCATTCCAACTTTTAAAGGGTCAGAAGGGGCATTGAACTGGTGGGCATGCATTCAGTTTTTAAAAATCTTTCATGGTTTTCAAATCATTGCAGTTTTAGTTTTAAGGATTTTTAGGCCGTCTTCCAATTTTATAATGGGTGTGTATTGCATGAGCTAGAGGGCGTGACATAATCGCTAGAGTGTAGAGCAGCTGGAAATACTGGAGAAAAAATTCTCTTCAGCTCGATTTAGATCCCACTTCTTTTACTTCACATAGACACTATATAGATAGAAATGTAGGACATCTTGTTGGCTTTCAGCTGATGGTCTTATTTCAGATGTAGGACTTACACTTTTGGCTGTAGAGGTCTTAGAGCGACAAGCACTCCAGCAGCTCCCCCATAAGCCGCAATGTTAATTTTGAGCCTACGTTTCTAGAGGAGAGCAGACGGTACGTGTTTTGTCTGTCACTCTGCCACCCTCATTTTTCACTCTGCACAATTATTACAATTATTTTGCCTATAACTCCCACACCGTATGTCGCACATTCAAAACCCTTGTATCCCCAGATTCCCTAAATGGAGCTGAATCACTTTGCGATTGGTCACGCTCACTTGCGCCTAGAAAGTTTTTACGCTAGATCGCAAAAACTGGAAAACCTACTTTTTCAAACTCCTCCTTGGGATTTTGTCCGATCTGCGTGAAACTTTGCACGTACACTCTTTAGCTGGACCTGATCTAAATTTTGCTCGGTCAAAAAATGTGCTAATTATTAACAAACAAATTTCTGTAGCTAGCTATAAAACTGTAAACTGTTTGATATCTCGGTCAAACTAAATGCTATTGACACCAAATTTGAGATCCTTGGTTGCCATGAGACTGGGAAGGGATGAGCCACATTTGGCGAATTTTGGCCACTAGGGGGCGCTAAAAATATGGGAAGTTTATATCTCTTGAACGGCTACACCGATTTTTACGAAATTTGGTCGCTATGAAGTAGGGCCAATCCTGAGGCCATATCTTGAAGGTGGTCATGACTGGTCAATGGGGGCATGGCTTATTACAAGATAAACAACAAACAGCCAAACTACTATGCTGAGAGCTTTGAAATGTATATGGTACAGATAGAATAGGACACAGTTCTTCCATACCAAAAATTGCAATCGCGTTTTTGCCTGGAACTTCCACATTATAAATAATACATTTACAAACCTTATATCCATATGTTACCTGAATAGAGCTGGGTTTTCTGACATAAGACACGCCAACTTCTGCTGCACATTTCCTTCGCCAAATTGCCACATATGCAAAACATACTTTTTCCAACTCTTTCTACAATTTAAGCGCCATCTGCCTGAAACTTTGCACATAGAATCTCCAGACGTGTCTGATAAAAAGTTATCAAAAGGATTTTGGCACTCCAAAAAATCTGCTAGTTATAACCAAACAATCATTTTTGTTACCTAAAAAGCACATATTGTTTCATATTTCGGTCAAATTAAATGGTTTCAACATCAAGCTTAAGTCAATTGTTCCTGAAGTCATCCAGAGGCTTTATGCCAAACACA
The DNA here is from genome assembly GCA_963678695.2 of Diplodus puntazzo. Classification (NCBI taxonomy): domain Eukaryota; kingdom Metazoa; phylum Chordata; class Actinopteri; order Spariformes; family Sparidae; genus Diplodus; species Diplodus puntazzo. Next base: position 3,021,615 of record OZ023159.1, read on the forward strand.
CAGCTGATGCTCCGGAAGTTAGTATATGGTAAAAAGAGTGCACACTTAACTCTATAAACAACCAGGGCCCTCACAATGCAGTTCAGACTAACTAGCTAGCTAAGTAGCAGCGTTCTCTGAGAGCTGGAATGTAACTTTTGACTGCGCAGAGCAGTGGCGTCATTATATATATACTATATGTACATATATATATATATATATATATATATATATATATATATATATATATATATATATATATATATACTGTATATATATATATATATATTTTATTTGTTCAAAAAGGGAGGACTTGGTTCATTAATTCCATGGGACTTTCTGCTGTTAGCTGGGGGCTGGAGCTAACTAATTGTTACTACCAGCAGTGATTAATACTTATTTTCTTGAAAAACTTTCTTATATCCATTCTTCTTCATTCGCGTTCGTCTCCTCATGCTGTTTTAGTCGCTCTGTGTGCTTCAATGTACACAGGCTGCAGGTACCAAGTGCAAGCAAGGTCGAAAACGTGGACTGGATTTCCAGTGATGTGGGCATTCTCTATATGAACAAGTGGAATGGATAACGACGCACTGACGGGGCTCTCTCTAGCTTACACTGTGAAGTGAAGGGAAACTGACAGATTTATGATCATATTCAAGTAAATAATGACAGCTTATATTATTTATTTAAACTCATATTCTTCATATTGAATTTTTCAGCACTTTTTTGTGAAAAAAAAAAAATAATAAAAACACCAGATTATTTAGGGGGGCTTAAGAATATTTTAGGGGGGCTAGGCCTAGTGACGCCACTGCTGTAGTGGCCCTCCTATGAGATGACAATACTGGCAGTGACCCCAAAGTAATTTGAGTTTGAGACCCCTGTCTTAGACTGTGGTCCTGCATGTTTCTCGGACCAGGCATCACATTTACTTCTCTGTTGTTTCTTCTAATTAAAAATCTATATTGGGTTCTTGAGTCAGAATATAAGGCGGTTTCATTTATTTTACTACTACTACTACTACTACTACTAATTATGATAATAATAAAACATATCTGTGTAGCACTTTTCAAAGATGGTTTCAAAAAGGTTTTACAGGTGAGAAAATTAAAACAGCGTACACACCATTTATAAAAACAATAAAATCCATTAAATAATAAAAACAGGGTCATTTACAGTAAGACAAGAGGGATAGAAGCCAGACTAACAACACATCTCATCTAAAAATATACCTTCCCATAAAAGTATGTTTTTGGGTGAGATTTTAAGTAGGTTGCTGACTTGCAAGCCTAAGTTCCCCAGGCAGGCAGTTCCACATTTGTGGAGCTTTAACAGAAAACACCCAGTTTCCTTTCGTAGTGAGGCTGAGGGGACAGTCAAGAGGGTCTTGTCTGAGGATTGAAGGCAGCGACTCGGCTCATAGGGCACAAGTAAATCTATAATGTTGGCAGGAGCAAGGCCATGCAGAGCTTTAAAAGTGACTAGTAAAAGTTTAAAATCAATTCTGTATTCAGTGGGTCAACGATGCATTGCAAGGATGAAAGTAATATGGTCATATCTCTTTGAATCTTTTAAATGTCTGGCAGCTGAGTTTTGAGTGAGCTGGCCTTGTGACTGAGCCCTAAATACAGGCAGCAGTGATTGTCCAGATGTGATGAAATGAACTCATCGATAACTTTTGCAAGCTAAAAGGTAATGTCCCTGAGTTGGAGAAAACATGATTGCACTGCCCTAATGAATGTAAATGTCAAAACAAAGCTCAAAGTCAAAGATCATGTAGGAGTTTAGTAGGAGCTTAACCAAGCACAGGGCAGTGTCCTTCGTACCAATTCAGTTCAGTTTTCCAAATGATTCATAGGGATGTAGTAGTCTATTGTATCTCATTCAGAGGTGAGATCAAGCAGAATTAAAACTCTCTGGTGGGCAGTAAATCATTAGTAACTTTAATAAGAGCAGTTTCTTTCCCAAGCTGGGTGCGAAAACTTGATTAATATTTCTCTAGACAACTGTTATATGTGAGTGATTCATCAAGAGACTCCAGACTTTTTTGTTTGAAATTGGTCACAAATAGTTTCATATCAGAGGATTGAGTGTAGGTTTCTTCAGGAAAGTTAAACCACTGCAGTTTCAAAACTAAATTGAAACAGAGCCAATGGGCAGAGAGCAGTTTATGATGGATAACATTTGTGGGCCAACAGTGTGGAATACCTCTTTTAGAAATCTTGTGGGAATGATGTCTGACAGGTGGAGGAATTTAAACGGAAGATTTACTCCTTCAACTCTATCATTGTCATTTGCATATAGTGAGGCATGCTGGCATAGGGTTGAGTGCAGATGAAGAGATCTCTGTTCATGGGTATAATATCAAATCTAATGTTATCTATTTTTTATTCATGAAATGATGGAGAAACTGCACACAGATCTCACTGGAGGTATCTATTTGCTAGCTAGGTGGTGAGTTGACCACAGACTTTACTGTCTGAAAGAAAACCTTGGGGTGACAGCAGCTGTTATTAAGTTTGAGAAATAAGTGTGTCTAGCTTCTTTAACTGCATGTTGAGGCAATCATCAGACCTTTCAGTGTGTCAACGGATATCTTGCATTTGTCTTGTTTCCATTTTTGTTCAGCTTCCCTCCACTGCCTCTTAAGGCAGGAACCGTTGGACTTCTGAAGCGTTTGGAGAGACTCGGACGAGGTCGGGAACATTTCTGTTCGGTGTGTTCAGCTGCGTCGGAAGCTTTCGGAGCCGTTCGGACGTTGTATGCTCTGACTCAGCATGCGAAGTCTGAGGAGGAGGGCTGTCGGACATCTGAGCCATTGGATTCTCTGATTGGCGGTGTGCTAGCGAATCAGCGCGGTTTGTGGGAGGGGCGGAATACTGTGTGCACATTGGTTTTCTACGCACTCCATTCCGTCATTTCTTGTTTTCATGTTTTGTAGTACTGACATGAGACTAGCTGTTATTATGTCCGGTCAGGACAAATGAATCTGTGTTTGTTTGGTAATGCCTCACTGCACGTTCAGTATGCAGCTGTTTTTGTCTAAAATAGTTAGGTTTCGTTTTGATCAAAAGTAAAAAGAGTTACGTGCATAAACCTCTCGTTTACAACTCACAACACAAGCGCCACCCGCTTATTGCATCTCGCGCAAGCGCAGAACGTACACGCTACTGTGGAGCTGGCAGCACGTCGAAGCGGTGTGTTTCAATGCAACTTTTGTGCCGAACGGGTCAGACGAGAGGCAACAGAGTGGTCGGAGAGTGGTCGGATAAGGCAGTTGGACGTCTGAGCGGTGTGTGGGGGGCTTTAAACTCCCTTGTATGGTCATTAAGCCAGGAGAGAGAGCGTATTGTTTTGCTCATTTTATCTTGATTGGGGCAATTTTATCAAGGCATTCATCTTGGCATTTTTAATTTAAATTATCTAGTAGGATACTGACAGAGATTTATTTCTGATTCAAAATATTATGCCAGGAACTTTTCAAGATCATTAAAAGATTGAAAAGCTTAGCCTACAGGTGGGTGGTCTTCCAGCAGAGAGTGGGAGCAAATGATGGAAAATCACAGCCTTTTGTTTGGAGACATTAAAATCCAACACTTCAACACCATTTAGAGAAACACCATAAGACAACACAAGGTCAAGGGTATGGCTATTATTATGAGTTGGATTATTCAGAGATTGTTCAAAGTTAAAACTGAAAGAGGTTAAAATCAGGAAAAACAGACATGGAAGGCCCGCAAACAGTTACTCTGAAATCTGCCGTAATAAAAGCCATAATAAAAGAAAGGACCTCAGAAAATTCCTGAATAAAAGCAGCGTTCATCTTAGGTGGCCTATATATTAAAATACACAAGGCAAGATAATCGCAAATTAAAAGACAACCCAGAGGTGCGAATGACGCAACGTGATTTTTGGTGTCAATAAACATTTGCGTCAGTTGAAAATATTGAACACAAGCAGAATATCCTGATGACACTGTGTTGCAAAAGTCTATCCGGTTAACGTTCACACTGACATCATTACATTCACATTGCTGATGTCAAGACATTCATGAACAAAAATGGAGGAGAGGATAATTTTCACTAATCGGGGCAATTTGCAGACATGCATCTGTACGATAACACATCTACTTGTACCAAGACAGCACAAATAAGGAGCTGCCATCGTGGGAAATGAGTAAGGCTACCTGATAATTTTTGGAAATATGGCTCAGCACAAGATAGCGCTGACCTCAACTCCATTCAGGGAACAAAGTCTTGAAAGTTGTTGCTTGTCTTCTGGCCGACAGACCTGACAAAGCATGTAGTCAGGCGGCATTATGATGTTTGTATTTCTTCAAGTTTAGTCTGTGGAGGGTATATGGAGGGTAAAACCTATGACTTAATAAAATTAATGTACATGGCATCATGAGGGAACAATATTTATTTCTCAAGAATATGCGATAAGATAGATAGATAGATAGATAGACAGACAGACAGACAGACAGACAGACAGACAGACAGACAGATAGATAGATAGATAGATAGATAGATAGATAGATAGATAGATAGATAGATAGATAATCTTGCTGTTTTTTCACCTGCAGTGTTCAACATCAAGTATATTAATGAATGGAACACTATCTTGGAACAGTCGACAGGGCCTGGTCTGATGCAGAGGATTTTATGCTATCAAGTCCGACAAAAGATACACTATATGGACAAAAGTATTGAGACACAGCTCTTAATCATTGAATCAGACATTTCATTCAATCCCATTTCTCCAGGTTTATGAAATCAAGCACCTAGCCATGCAGTCTGCCTTTACAAACATTTATGAAAGAATGGGTTGTTTGTTTTGAATTTGAGTGTGTTACTGTAATAGGATGCCACTGTTGCAACAAGTCAGTCGTGAAATGTCTTCCCTCTGAGATATTCCACGATCGTTGGTAAGTGGTATTATTTCAAAGTGGAAGTGGCAGACACAAAGTGGCAGACCACGTAGAGTTACAGAGCGGGGTTGCTAAGTGCTGAGGCACACAGCGTGTAAAGGTCGCCAGCGGTCTGCTGACTCAATAACTGCAAAATTCCAAACCACCTCGGGCATTAACATCAGCACCAAGACTGTGTGCTGGGAGCTTCATGGCATGGGTATCCATGGCCAAGCCTAACACCACCAAGCACAATACCAAGTATCAGATGGAATATGTAAAGCACACTGACTGTGGAGCAGTGTTCTGTGGAGTGACGAATCATACTTCTCTATCTGGCGATCTGATGGACGAATGTGGGTTTGGCGAATTCCAGGAGAGCATTATCTGCCTGACTTCATTGTGCCAACTGTAAAGTTTGGTGGAGGAGGGATGTTGAGTCCCAAGGGACCGGGAATTGGGTAAGATCAGTCCTGGCACTTGGTCCAACATTTCACCAGAAATTAGTGTAGGCTGGAGTCAAGAAATGGGCTCAAAGAAGATCACTGGAGAGGTGCAGAATCTGGTACAGAGTTTATTAGGTTCTGCAAGACAGTAACACCAACAGTAACCCGTTTCACACAGAGGCGCTGCATTATCTCCGCAGTGATGGTTCGGCAATTCTCCACCATTATTTTTTCACACAGAGCAAAGCAGCTCCGACATAAAGCCACACCAGTGTGTCATTTCATACAGCACTACTGACGTCTGTGTGGTTTTTTTTTTCAAGAAGGTTTCCCCCGATGTCCTTCTGTTAATCTAATCATATAATCATATGGATGTTGTTATAATGTGTTCTGATTGAAGTCCTGACCCACCAAACATCTGGAAAGTCACAAAGTTACGTTTTTTGCTCTAAGTTACATAATTACATAATCGCCATCAGTAAACTGAATGCGGGGCTAGTGAGTTCAGACCCTGAAGCAAACAAACAAAAAAGTATAAAAGGTGTGGTTAGTATATGATTAAACTTTTGCCCCCCCGAGAGGAGTGCACTCTAAGCACATGATCTTGGCAGGTGGGAAACAACTATCAAGGGGCCAACACAGTGGACAGTGTACAGCTGAGTGTCTGACAGTTCTCCACAGAGTTCAGCTGAGCTCTTCTCAATACATATCTCTCCTCCACAGTGCTCTTACAATATGCAGCAGGGCCTTCGAATCTCAGTCGATGATATAGGTATTCTATACTCTGTGTGCATTCCGCACTCTGGATACATGTTTTTGTTTCCTCACACAGAGTATGTTACAGAGGATAATATACACTGTATTATAATAGAGATTTATGCAACAGGGATAATGCTATGTGGTTGTTTTTCTGGGGTTGGCCTGGCCCCCTAGTTCCAGTGAAGAGAAACCTTTATGCTTCAGCTTACCAAGACATTTTGGACAATTTTATGATTCCAACTATATGGGAACAGTTTGGGGAAGGCCCTTTTCTGTTCCAGCATTGGCTTGGAAGAACTTGACAGGCCCCCTTAGAGCCCTGAACTCAACCCCATCGAACAACTTTGGGATGAACTAGAACAGCATCAACAACATCAGTATCTGATCTCACACATCCTCTTCTGGATGAATGAACAAAAATGACCAGAGACAGCCTCCAACAGCTTGTTGAAAGCCTTCTCAAAAGAGTGCAAGCTGTCCTAGCTGCACAGGGTGGACCAACTCCATTGTAATGCTTATGGATTTAGAATGGGATGTCATACAAGCTCCTGTAGGTGTAATGTGTAGGTGGCCCAATACTTGTCCATATATTGTATATGGAAGGAATGAACATACTGGAAATGCACTGCCGACCAGGACCCTGACAAAAGACATAAAGAAGTCCAAAATAAAGATATTTCAAAAACAGATTGAGATGTCAGGAAAATAAACATAACTTTACAATTGGAAAACAATTTGGAATACAATCATTTAGGCCTGAGTTTTTAATTCAGCATTCAATGTGTGACAGGTTCTAAATTGTTTTGTGTTGCATGGTTTTATTCATATGGCTTTTATACACTTTGCATGCCCTTCGATTTTATCTGGTTTTCATTGATTGCTATTTTTGATTGCTTTTTGAGCGTTAACCGTAAAATCCATTACACAAATATTACGCACAAAGAAAAACAAAAATAAGGCAGCAACTCTGTAAATGTTGTAAAACATAACAATTCAGTCAATGTGGAATGAATTTGTGTGTGGACAAATGAACTCTAATGACCCATTAGACCCATTGGAGAGTCACACCTCCATCCTGAAAGATTGACATGTAGGTGACCGTGAACAATTGTCCAGCCTGATTTCTAACATCATTATCATTGTCAGCCCTTTTATTAAATTCTCCTGTTTTTCTACCCCATTTGAATCACTGTTTTTAAAACCCAGCTATTTTAGAATCCAGGCCTGGCCACAAGTGAACAAGAGAGAAAGCATGCAGGGCGTTTTAGCTATTCAACAGACAAATTAACAATCTGATTCAAATATCTATTTGGCTCTAATTACTTGATGGAATTATGGAAACCATTCTGCTCTATGGAAGTGAGGTGTGAGACCAACAAACAAACCTTAACTTTTACCAATGGGAAAAGCATTTTTTTAAAGCATCCTGCAGCTGCACAGAACCACATCGAACAATGCCTGAAAATAAAGATAAATTAGGTCAATTTTCACTCTTTTTAAAAATTATCAATTAACTGTCGGCTTCATTTAAAAGTAAGTGGTCCATACTCCTAACACTGCAGAGTCCTGCAGTGCCAAGAGAGAAGCAAAGATAAAAGTCTCCTCACTTAGCTCATCCTTATGCTTTGTTCCCAAAACATTTAAAAAAAAACAAGAGCGCTCCGAACCCAGAACTATTAGTCCACCAATTTATAAAACAACAGAAACAAAACTGTTATCTGGCCCTGACTGGCAACCTACCAGATCAGTGTGCTCACTGTCTGGGATATAAGCAAGCAAATAAAAGAAAACATACCAACAGAAGAAAAAAAATCAGCATGAAGCATCCACATTTTATTCAATGAGAAACACACACACACACACACACACACACACACACACACACACACACACACACACACACACACACACACACGTGTCTGTTTTCTTCTTCTTATCATCATCATCATCATCATCATCATTATTATTATTATTATTATTATTATTATTATTATTATTATTATTATTATTATTATTATCTATTTCACATAATCTTTTAATGCATACACACACAATCTCCTTGCTGTGAAGTATGGGGCTGTCAATAGTCATGTCAGCTGTTCTCATCAGTTCATCTCAAGTTGATGAGAGGCACAGCAGGTTTTGAGCCACTGTTTGACCGACCAGTAAGCACATCATAAGTTGCAACTGATGTTAATAAGACGTGGATGATGGCTAATGAATACTGTGTAGTCAATCTAAAATCATAATTGAGATGGCCATTAGAAAGTTAAAATGGATGTTTATAAACCTTTACAATTGCCTAATAAATAGTTAATAAAGCATGTCATTGCTTGTTAACCATGAAATAACTATTAACTTCAATTCCATTAACAAATGTATCATTTATTAATGATGTTTATTATAATGTGATATCCATTGTTTTTAGACATTTGAATAATTTACTCTTTTTTGGGGGCTTCTGTTTGTCAAGATGCAAACTACTTGGTCAAATCCTACAAGTACTGATGTAAATGTATGTGCTTTATGCCTCTGTCACAGCTCTTGCCATGGCAAGTGAAGTAAATAAGACAAATATCAGTCATCTCACTTCACCAGTCACAACAGCAATGACTGGATTCCTTTAATCGCCTTAAGGCCACCTAGTTCCCTAACTGAAACCCAGGAATTGACTGTATTACCAGAGCCACGGTATCGTTTCCATGGCCCACATCTGCTCCATTAGCTTTAGATAATGGCAAAGCTTTTCACACATGGAATGACCCACGAGTCATCTGAGTCATTTGCATCTTTAGGCCTTGAAGCGCTAACCATCACTGATTGCAGGCATTTTTGGAATTGGACTGACAGTAAGAAAATAGAAGGAATGTGAATTGAATAGCAATAGGGTTATGCTTATGCCAATGACCAAACACATCCTAAAATTGCAATTTATCTTCAGAGCAAGTCCAATGGAAAAAGGCTGAGCGTGTGGCAGCATTTAGTAAATGCAGGACAAAAATCCATTGCAAAACGTGACCCATACTGACAAGGCATGTGACAGTATCACAGTGAGGTTCTGAATATGCTTGTACCAACCCCAGACTAAATAAACATATGTTTACACTGAGTGAAATCTTCAAACCCAGAAACTCTTTTTGGTGCATACACAACATGTAAATGGTTGATGTGTTGTGCAAACTTGTATACATTTCTGACAAATGCTGAAATGCAGAGATGCTATGGCAAAGCTCCTCCAAATTATACTACACTCTTGTTTGTATAACTGTTATTTTATTGCTGATACACGTATTGTACACATATATACAATAATAGGTATTTGAGACCATCCAACCTGACGAACTGGAGGGAGAGAGTTGGGATAAGAGCCATGCTGATCCAGCTGGGTTTTAAGGTTCTTTGCCAATGTCAGGTCACACGAAAGGGACAAATGGACTGGCCAAACATAGTGAAATCAGAGACTCTTTTGCCCACATTTTGGACAGAGACCTTTCTCCACAACAACATCTCGTTCCAGACTGGCAGAGCACAGGACTACAGCGGGACAGGGAGAGGTGGAATCTGTGTCTATAGCATTGATGCTTGATGCTCACTCAGTCAAAGTGGATGGACAGTGTTTCCCTGATGTTGAACTTTTGATGTGATGATGCAACAACATTATTGTCATCATACTGCTGCTTTTTATATGCACCCTGACCCAGATTCACATTTGCTATATGGTCAAAATAATATGGACACTTCTGTTTAATACAAAATAAGATTTTAATAAAAATATGTTTCCAAAACAGCAGTTGTATAGGTTTGCATTATGTTGTACAGGTGCTCTTTTTCCAGTACACTGTATTTGGTATCTTAAGAAACATTGGTATCTTAACTGAAACTTAAAATATAATTTTATAAGTTAGAACATTGCTTGTTTGAAAATTGTGTGTTGAAAAATGACTACATTATAAATGTTAACTAATGACTGAGAGGTTAAATTGCTTCAAACTTCTTATAAAGTCCTGCTAGAGGCAGCTGAGGTGGAGGCTGTGCAATCATACAAATACCTCGGGCTGTGGCTCGATAATAAACTGGACTGGACAACACACACCAGCCAGCTGTACAGGAAGACACAAAGCAGGTTGTACTTTCTGAGGAGACTGCGGTCTTTCAACATCTGCAGCAAACTGCTGTGGATGTTTTACCAGTCTGTGGTTACCAGCGTCCTCTTCTACACTGTGGTGTGCTGGGGGGGCAGCATTTCCAAGAAGGACACCTCCAGACTGGATAAACTGATGAGGCGGGCCGGCTCTGTGGTCGGCATGAGGCCGGACTCACTGGTGACGGTGGCAGATTGCTGGACATTTTTGACAATGCCAGCCACCCCCTGCACACCGTCATCTGCAACCAGAGGAGCCTGTTCAGTGAAAGGCTGCTCCTTCCCAAGTGTAGGACCAACAGACTCAAGAACTCCTTTGTCCCTCATGCCATCACACTTTACAACTCCTCACTCAGGAGGAGGAAGAAATAGAGGAAATATAGGAAATAGGGTAAAGAGGACAGAAGGGAACGAGTGGTAGCACTGCATTAATAATCTACTCATGCAAACCTGTGCAATAACTTGATTCACCACTTTAATGCAATAATTTAATTTAATTTAACTGCTTATTTCTACTTATGTCATGTATCCACTGTATAACAACACAATGCCATATACAGTCCTATATGTTTATCTTTATTTATACATATTCATCCTCTATACAGTTCTCTACATTTATCTTATTTGTTTTTATTTTTCATGAATTTTATTTTATCTTCATCTTTTATCTTTATTCTTATCTCTACTTTATATATTATATACATATAGTTAAGAGTTTATTGTTTACTGTTTATTTATTGTCTACTTCCATATTTAGCTAAGAGTTTATTATTTTACTGTCTATTGTTTACTTTCTATATTTAGCTTTATACCTCTTTTCTACCTGTAAGCTGCTGAAAATCCAATTTCCTTGCGGGAGTCATCCCAAAAGAATTAATAAAGAGAAGTCTAAGTCTAAGTCTAAGACTAAAAGTTAAATTATCCCATGTCATATAATGAAGGGGAATATCTGTGTTTTAATCCTTTTTCTGCCATGTTCTTTGTTCTTTGTGTTATGAAATGTACCATAGGTGCATGCTGAATGGCATGCTGAATGGCATGCCACAGGCAGACGCGACCCAGCACTGTGGACCACACCCCCTCTCCTTCTACTCATCCAACTGACAAAAACAAAAGAGGAGTGTAGCATGGTGTAGACGCAGACTGAAGTCAGGGGCTTTTAGGGCGGCCTGCATCCCCAGGGCACTTTATTCGGGGCAGCCCGAGCCTTCAGGACTTTTATCTTTTGACTTTGGAAAATATTGACACATCCTGAGCTCTTGACCCTGTGCTATTGATTAGAGCTTAAGCTACACAGCTGGACTCTGACAAAAGCCGCTCCATTGTATTGGAGTGATTAATTAAAATGAAAATGGTTTTTAGTATGGCTGGCTGCATGAAGAGTCGCAGCAGCAGTGAGAAAGAGGGGGAGGGACAGTACACATAGACCCATAGATGCATTTACACACACAGGCACACACAGGCACACACATGCATGCACACATGCACACAAAAGCTGATTGGCACGCTGCAGTGACTGCTGGGTGAGGGGAGGTGTATGAAAAACATTAACCCACAATGCACTGCTGAGTTTTGACAGATCCCTGCTCCAGGGCTGCTGAATTTATGAGCCATTACTCCTGCCAGCCCGGGATCTAGTTGGTGCATTATGTTCCATGTCATCTGCCATTAGTGGAGCAGTGACTGACATCCATTGAGAAAGCGAGTGCTCTCTGACACTGGGCAGCTGATAGGGCCAGCCTGGCATGCTTGGACTCTGGATATAGCCACATTGTTGTCTTGTTCCCATGCCTCCATTCTCTTTTTCTTGTGCATCCAGTTGAGTTCATGCCTGCAGTAATCAGGCGACAATGCTACAACCTCCAAGCCCTCACAGCAGCCATTGTGCTCTACAGTAAGCTCCAGCTGGCCTGTTTCCACTTTGTTTATTTAGGACACTATGGACTTGGGTTACCACCATGAGAAGGATTTACTGTTTATGCAATTTATTATATTATGAGCATTAGTATTATAAACTGTATTATATAAATTAACAAAATAATTTCCCTGGGATCAATAAAGTAATTCTATTCTATTCTATTCTATTACAATTTTTACAGTTTTTGCCGAATGCTTACACACATGTTGCAGACTTTGGCTCACTGTGTCATAACTTAACACACAGAGGACCTTTACTGCAAGTCACACACACCCCCCCTCCCCTTTCCTGTCTATCCACTGTCAAATAAAGGCATCTACGCCTCAAAAAAATCTTTTAAAAAAATGGGCTGTATGGTGGCAAGTTGAGAGCAATGAATCTATTATGGTTGATGAACCAGTCCCAGACCAGAGCAGCCCGATGGAAACTGACATTATCCCAGATGACAACAAACTGGGCTGCTCTGGCCCGTCCTGGACTACTGTGTCATGAAGTGTGTCCAGAAAGCGAATAATGAGTGCTGTGTTGTAGGGACCGAGGATGGAGAGGTGATGCAGTGTCACTGTTGCCTGCTCCCCTTCTTCGTCCTCTTCCTCGTCCTGCTGCTGCTCTCACTCTCCCTCTTCCTCTTTCTGCCTCCATGTTTCCAAATTTGGCACAGAGGAGCTGAGCTCACATCAGGTGTATTTGTAGTGCTATGGCTTAGAATGATTGGTCTACAATTAGATTTTAAATGTTTTCATGTGTGTGAGTCTGTGTGCCTTTCCAATTTTAGTTGTGTTTTGTATTGTGTTTTCCCAATGATTGCATGAGCTTTCCTTTTTGAACAATGTGTCTTATGTAAAAAACAGTGTGTAGTGTTTTGCAAGAAGTGTGTTGGAGAATTTTAAACACAGTGCAAAGCATATATTGTGTTTGCAGGACTGGTGCTTTTGTTTAGGGCATGGCTACCAAAGTTAGAGTTTGTGATGCTTTGGGCATTGCAACCACTTTTAGTGTTTAAGCATTAGGCAAAAACTGTAAGGTCAAAAACCATCCAAAGTACTGAATACAGCTGGGTTTTGCATAAAGCACATCTGTCAATTGTTGCTGCTAGGAAAGAGTAATTCAAAAGGTGCATGTGTTTAACATTTTGATGCTAAAACAGTTTTTATATGGGATTGTTAGGTTTTGTTTCAAGAGTTTAATTTTGCCGTATAAGTTAGGAGTTTATCTCCATGTGCTGTGTCTTACTTGGCCTGTGTGTTAAGTTATGACACAGTGAGCCAAAGTCTGCAACATGTGTGCAAGCATTTGGCATAAACTGTAAGACTACTGATATGACAGATATGACAAAGAAAAATAAGTTCACATTTATCAACCAAGAACATATCTTACTGAAAAGAGAAATGAAAAAAGTCCACAAGAGGCCACATATATATGCATAGCCTATAATTGGGTTTTAGTTTTAAGTAGTGCTTTCAAGGGAATTGGTCTGAAATCAACAACTATACAAACTCAAAACTCTTGATTTTGGTACTTACTGTGTGTTCTACCTCAGAACATGGTGTCCATTTTTACTATAATTAGGTAAACTCCATTAGGACCCCAGTGTGGATTAGATAAGGGACCTGTGTGTGGCTTAGGTTTGTCCTTGTACATTCTTGATCTTATGAACAAAACAAAACAAAACAAAACAAAACAAAACAAAACAAAACAAAACAAAACAAAACAAAACAAAACAAAACAAACCTCCAAAAACCAAAAACCTGCCAAACAACTGAGGAACACCAACTTTACCCAGTGTTTACTTGGTGGGTTTCCATATTCACAAAACAACAGCAGCAGCACTGCAGTGGAGCAGCAACCCACCAAACCAGTCTTTCCTCATTAGCTTACGCCTAAATAGCTCTTAAATGTGATAATGAAGGTTAATAATGGCATTCAGTCCTGTCTGTTCTTGTTTACACTCTACTAAATGAAGGTCAATGTATTGACCTATCTGGATACCGGGCATGCATGACAAATATCTGTGTGGCCTTGATGTTCCATTAAATGATCGATTCAGCTGGTTTGGTGGGGGGGAGGATGGGGGTGGTGTGGTTGCTCAGGGACTATGAAAAGGTCAGTAGCTGTTAGTTCATTATTAGAGTGATTAGGAAGAGAGCTGGAGAGAGGCCCAGTGGACCAAACAACTCCACAGAGTCCTGACTTCTCCTGAGAGGAATGAGAGGTGGGTGTATGACAGGAGAGGTTGCCACCACATTCAACTCTGCTTGATTTGATATGGAACAGCTCACCTCAGCTCAGCTAACCTCAACCACACATTTTTAATCAGATTTCACTCTGTCTTTAACACAGGAACCCACATAAGACAAAACACCTGAGAAATGAAAAGAGTGAAAAATGAGTGTTTTTTTAATCTATAATTCAAATTCTTCAAGATCATTACAAAGTCAGACATGACTGAGTAGACATTTACATGTTGCAGACTTTGGCTCACTGTGTCATAACTTAACACACAGGTCGAGTAAGACACAGCACATGGAGATAAACTCCTAACTTATACAGCACAATGAAACTCTTGAAACAAAACCTAACAATCCCATTTCAAAACTGTTTTTAACATCAAAACACTAAACACATGCACCTTTGAATGAGTCGTTCCTAGCAGCAGCAACACACTGATGTGCTTTATGCAAAACACAGCTGTATTCAGTACTTTGGGTGTTTTTTGAATTTTAAAAATGTCATACAGATTGTTTTATTTTATTTATTTTTTTTGTGAAAGATTGATCCACTACAGTTGATCTAGACACAAACAAAATGGAAATGCTTCAGAATTTTTTTTAGTTTTTCAGGTTTTTGCAAAAGTAAAAAAAAAGTAAAAAGACATGGTACAACTAGAATGTTCTACAAAAAATAGTGTTGTAAGAGAGTAATTGGAAGACATTTAGGCTGTAGATCCTGTCTCCTGTTGGCACTTGGCCACATCACCTCATCCACATCACAGGCAATGTCCTCCCTTGCCAAGCAACGGGGGAAATATCGCCTTGCCTGCCATATCCAGCCCTGTATGGACCTCACCTCAATGTTGCCGCATGTCTCTATCATGGCTTGTAGAAGAGGCATGCAGGCATTTGGTTGACGGTCATAAACTTTCCAGCGCCATGCTGAAAAGAACTCCTCAACTGGATTAAAAAAATGGGGTGTATGGTGGCAAGTTAAGTGCAATAAATCTATTACGGTTGGTGAACCAGTCCCGGACCAGAGCAGCCTGATGGACACTGACATTATCCCAGATGACAACAATCTGGGGCTGCTCTGGACTACTGTGTCATGAAGTGTGTCCAGAGAGTGAATAATGAGGGCTGTGTTGTGGGGACCGAGGATGGAGTGGTGGTGAGGTGCAAAGGAGCTGAGCTCACATCAGGTGTATTTGTAGTGCTATGGCTTAGAATGATTGGTCTATTTAGATTTCAAATGTTTTTGTGTGTTTGAGTCTGTGTGCTTTTCCAGTTTTAGTTGTTTTTTGGATTTTAAATAGAAGTGTTTTCCAAATGATTGCAAGAGCTTTCCTTTTTGAACAATGTGTCTTATGTAAAAAACAGTGTGTAGTGTTTTGCAAGAAGTGTGTTGGAGAATTTTATACACAGTGCAAAGCATATATTGTGTTGCAGGGTTGGTGCTTTTGTTTAATGGCATGGTCACCAAAGTTAGAGGTTGTGATGCTTTGGGCATAGCAACCACTTTTAGTGTTTAAGCATTAGGCAAAAACTGTAACTGAGCTGACTACCCTGCAAAAAACAACAACAGATTATTGACGCACATGTTGATGTGAATATGTAAAATAAGCAGCCGCTGCTGATGTGGGGCCAGGCACAAACCCAAACATCTGCTGCTTCTGGTCCAAATAAAATCAGAGGTGTTCCAGGTTAAAGCCTATACCCAGCAGTTTAAACAGCTCACAAAACGTTGATCATCCAACGGTGCACTGTGCATTTAGTTAGTTACATGTGTACAGCACTGTTGGGACAGCAAAAACTATTTCTGTTTCTCTCTTATCCCCATGAACAATTACAACATTTAACTCAGTTGAGGTTTTGTATTCCAGATTTAAACCTTAAATTATTCCAACCCTTAAGCTCTCATTCACTGCAATACAAACAGCAGACCAACTTTTTTCTGAAATAATCAATTCATTCACCGTGCGTTTTCAGGAAATGCATTTTCTAGTTGACTGTTCGATATAGTGTGTTACACAGATTAAACATAGACATGTTAGAAGAACATGGAATCAAATTCAATTCATACCAAATAAAACTGGAGATTATTAAACTATAATTAGTTAATTAAACTAAAGCTAATCCGCAAGTAATGCCTTCAATTTTAGGAGCAAATGGCCCTTCAGATTCAGATTCAGATACACTTTACTGTCGTTTCCACTATCTACATATACAAAATGGAATGAAATACTGTTTCTGCTAACTCCAAGTTGTAGCAGGGCTTTCAACTGTAATAAACATAAAAAGTTAAAAACAATCTAAAACACATTTAGAAACAGTTTAGCATCATTCACTACAGAATGGCAGCAATCCACAGCAGTCTCCAACTCAACAGAGCACATGATAAAGTGCTGATTTTGTCATTTTGACAAAAAAGATATTAACAGTAAATTAGCATCAGACAGTTTTATACTCTACATTATCTTTTATGCTCAACAATGTGCATGGACTGTTCAGGATATAGACCTACTGTACTTCCAAACCAAGATAGGGGAAGGCTATGCCTTTTATAATCAGGGAAGGCTTTATCAAAAATTTGAAATATCAGAAATTCTTGTCACAATGTCGGAAGGCATTTGAATATTATTCACATCTGCCAAACACAAGAAATGTTATAGCATGGTCATTTCGATGCAGGGATGGCCTTCGACTGTGTCCAATGGCTTCACCTGTTCAGTATTTTGTATAATTGTGTTGTACAGACGTGGCAAAATGTACTTTGTGTGAATATTGTTACGAATAAATGGGATGAAATATGACCCCATTTAAGGAATATATCAGTGTGTGACCTTTTTTTTTTGCTGTTGTCCATGATGGTTGTGCAGAGTGCTTGTTGTTGTTTGTTGAAAAACAACAAAAGTCAGTAAATTTATCTTGAAAAAAATAATTGTATGTAAGAGAAATAACAATGCATATTCATGCAAGATAAATACACATTTAGCCTTTGATAAATCTATAAAACAATTGATATTTATTGTGAACACAAAATATTACGCTGAGTTGACGGACACACTTCCACAGTTCACTTCAAAAAGTGAAAGGACCATCAGTAAACTAAGCACACACACACACACACACACACACACACACACACACACACACACACACACACACACACACACACACACACACACACACACACACACACACACACACACACACACACACACACGCCCCCGTGCATATACCTGTGTCCCTCATTACTGAGCTCAGTCATTCATTTAATGGAGTTGGTGTTTTGCAATTGGGCTGTGCCTTCCTTGACATGTTGTGCTGTGTGATGAAGCTTTCAGATGAGCTGAAGCAGGCAAACTAATAAACAAAGTAATTAGAGAAACCAAGTGTCACATGTCAATAGGGAAGCTGCATATTGTAAGCATGCTGTTTTTTCATCAGCAAATTGCTCACCTTTGCAGCAGGTGTTTCGTATTTAGCCAAGGGGGGGCAGTAGCACGCCACACATCAGTGGGAATTGTGTTAAAGTGTGTGTATCACAGTGAGGGAACAGAGATGGTTGCCATATGTTTATCAGCTACTGTATTGGGGAATGTTTGAGTGGATTTCAAACTTACTCCGTGGAGGCATCTCTTTTTTGGATGTCCTCCTTCATCTCCATGTAGGGAAAGGAGGAGATGATGATGATTCCTCCATGCAAAAGCTTATGGGGTAATGAAAGAGAACTGTAGACACACACACACACAATAATATACCATAACCAGACAGTACTTAAGAATGGGTGACTCAGTGTGATATACAAAAACATAAACTCAGAGATATACTGTATATATCTGATATGTGATGCTCACTGTTCTATTAGTACATTCTTGATTTGCTACGTACTCTTCATGTAATATAGTCTTGGTACCTCATATTTAGTTTTTTTTTTCTTGTAAACTATTTGAAACTTTGAGATATTTATCACATAGGGTGGATCTATCTATAAATAATGAACTTCAATTATTAACTTCAAAATTGGGCCATTGGTTAATATATTCTTATCCGCACATTAATGTACTTTAATTTTCTCTCATTTTAAAAAAATATTTAGGATTCATATTGGTAAATCTTTACATCAATAATTACATATATCATCAACAATACTGCTCTTAAAATCTCACTACTAAATGTTTCCATGCTGGCATCAGTGAAGACTCTGCTCCTTGGACAATACCACTTTACAAAAAGCTTCACTTAAAAAACAGATACACATAAAAGTCAACAATGATTTTACTGGATGTGACTTTGACAGCAAAGATCAAGGTGCTTTCCACCATCAATCATAAACACAACTGCAAATAGTGTAGATGGAAAAATGGTGATATTGTAGGAAAGATCCTTTTTAAATCAATTGCAGTGATTGTAATATTTTACGCAAGATAACATAATAATATTTTTATGAATAATGTGGATAACAATGGATACACAAATTATGAATGCACAGTTTAATGTGGACTTTAACTTTAACAATAAAATAGGGGTCCTGAGAGCAAAATACATTGAAAGGAAAAGGATAATATAATACATTTGACATAATTAATGAAGCAGAACTGACGACAGGTGTATCGGTGCATTACTCTCTGATTGTCAAGGCAACAACAGAAATTAAATGATAAAAATAGAGGTGATAAAAATGCATGTGAATTGAAAAACAGATTCAGAAAGTGATTCAATTTATTTAAAGCCGTATTTATTAAAAAAGTGTGATATGATGAGAACAGTGTAATGTTTTATCATTAAATGCGTCTCATATTTATCATTCACAACCCAAAAAATGTAATTTATCATTTAAGGAAGGTGGCCTCAAGGGTGAGAGGGTCATAATGAGTGTTGACCAAATAGCAGAGTGGCCGTGATTTTTCTTTTTTTCTGGTGGATTTGACCAAAATTGCTGCTTGCTGTAAATGATAAATGTCAGTTAAATTTTGTGAATGATGAATGGTAGCCATGTTGATTATCAGAGAAATAACATTTGAAATATAATATCAATCAGATATACCAAATCGACTGGCAGTTCATTACTCCTCTTTTCAACTTCATTTTCAATAGCAAATCATAATCATTTTCATGATTTCAATTTTTTCAAATAATTTTTGTTACTTTCACCCTTAAGACCACCTTCCTTAAATGATATATATTTTTTTTTAGTTGTGAATGATATATGATAAATGTGAGATGTGGATGATAAAATGTTTTCATCATGTCACTATTTTTTAGTCAGATCAGCTTAAAATGTGTCAAATAACTTGATAATTTCGCTTGCATCTATTTTTCAATTTGCATCCATTTCTATCACCTCAGATTGTACCTAATTTAAAGAAGTTAGATTTTTTTTTCTGGTACCCCATTTCCCCTCCCCAAAATTTCCCCAACGAAAAAAAAAAAAAATTCTGTCTGTGTCATGTTTCTTTTGGTGAGGAATCAGTCATACTTGGGGCTATTCTGCTGTGGTTGTCACAGATGGAGTACTGTGTATTATCAGCCTTCTCATCAGTGGGTGTCTCCAGTAAACAGTGAAGCCTTCACTCTGTTAAACAAATGAAAATATATTTTTAGGACTTAAAAAAAAAATTCTCACTTGCCCCTCAGCTCTTCCGTAGTTATCAGTACGCAACACAGTCAGGCTACTAATATTCCACAGTCATGCTTAGGGCCATACTGTATATTCTAACTTACACAAACTTCAGCCAGTTAAGGATCAATGAATCAGGCAGACTAGACTAACACACTCAACTAATGAACCCCTCTGCCCCTGCACTCTCTCTTACTTGGAGATGGAGGATGAAGGTCAACAAGGGATGCTGTCATTGGATTTGGTTTTCAGTTTGGATACTTCAAGTTTTTTTGTAGCATTCATCCTCACGTGTCTCGTAATGACTTTCTACTTCCTGTCTTTCTTTTTTTCTGCCCTTTTTGTTTCATTTCCTCATGAGCCCTTGTGTATTTAAGTATTTTCAGCCTCTCTTTGTCAGTTTGCCTGTTTTATACCAAGACAAGGCAAGTACATTTTATTTATATAGAATCAGTGGGCTTTACAATCATACAACAAACAATGTCATACTTGAGTAAAGAACAACTATGAAAAAAAAAGATAAACCTCAGGAAGAGTCACAGAGATGGGATCCCTCCCGAAGATGGACAGGCATGCAATAGGTGTTGTGTGTACAGCAAAATACTTTGAGAGCATTTGAAGTTATGGAACTTTTGTCATTAAAGCTCACCTTTTGTTTTTTTTATCCATCTGTCTGGTGTTTGGTATTATTCTGATAAACCAAAACAGTTCCATTTTGATCATGTTGCTAAAGTAATTTCTCTAATGTAGAGTTTACTGTAGGTTGGCTGGTTATTTTTCTTCACATTAATGTTTTCATAGAAATAGTGTCCTTGTTTGTTGCCTAATTTATGAGAAAACTAATTTGCTGACGTGCTAACTTTTGCAAATGTTATAGAAATATTAGCTGTTAGCATCAGAAAGATATCAGATACAGTGATAAAACAGTGCAACAATGAAGGAAATCAATAATGATAATAACAATGTGTGAGAGATACAACATTTATTCAAAATACAGAAAACATACATTGAATACAACACATGTCTAAGTGCTACATATTAAAGTTACTACATATCAAATTTAAAAGTCCAGTGTGTTGAATATAGGGACAGAAATTGAATAGAATATCATTGCCTTTTTGTTACCGTAAAATAAGCTTTTATTTCTTCAGGAAAAAAGTTTTTCCACCATGTTTCTACAGAAGCCAAAACGGTAACAAACAATGAGGGTTATTCAGGTGGTTGCAATCTGCAACAACACCGCTTAGTGCCATCGAGTCCTACACACTGGACCACTAAATACATTATGAGCAAAATTGCACAGTATATATTTAATGCTATTTTTTTTTATATGTGTTTTATATGCATGTTTAATTAAATTTCAATTGTCAAGTCGGTTTTATTTATACAGTGCCAATTAAATATAAAAGAGACACTTTTTAATTAGAGCAAAAAAATTGCCTTTTAACAGGCGGCATTTACTATCAATTTTGTTGACACCCTTTGGGTGGACATACTTTGCTGTGTGCTGGGAACTTACTAACTACCATTGTAGTCTAGAATTGATAATATGGCAAATGTTAATAATGTTAATTAATGTTAAATATTCTTAAGCCCCCCCCTAAATACTTTTGTGTTTTTATTACAATAATAATAATAATAATAATAATAATAATAATAATAATATATATATATATATATATATATATATATATATATATATTACAAAAAAGTGCTGACAAATTCAATATAAAAAAGTGCTGACAAATTCAATATAAAGTGGACAGAATATGAGTCTAAATAAATAATCATATAACCTGTCATTATTCAGTTAAATATGATCATAAATCCCTTCACTTCATAGTGAAAGGTAGAGAGAGCCTCTTCAGTGCGTCGTTATCCAATCTATTCCACTTGTTCATATTGAGAACGCCCACATCACTGAAAATCCAGTCCACGTTTTCCCTGCGACCTTGCTTGTACTCGGTACCTGCAGCTTGTGTGTACCTTGAAGCACACAGATGGATATAAGAAAGTTTTTCAAGAAAGTAAGTATTCATCAGTGCTGCTCTGCGCAGTCAAAAGCTACACTCCAGCTCTAAAAGAACGCTGCTACTTAGCTAGCTAGTTAGTCTGAACTGCATTGTGAAGGCCCTGGTTGTTTATAGAGTTAAGTGTGCACTCTCTTTACCATATACTATCTTTGGGGTGACTTCCTTATGGAGCATCAGCAGTGTTTCTCACTTTACGCATGGATGCACACCGGATTATCATCAGTGGATAATAATAATAATAATAAACTAATAATAATAATCACTCCACCACCCCCATTGAC
The DNA here is from genome assembly GCA_963678695.2 of Diplodus puntazzo. Classification (NCBI taxonomy): domain Eukaryota; kingdom Metazoa; phylum Chordata; class Actinopteri; order Spariformes; family Sparidae; genus Diplodus; species Diplodus puntazzo. Next base: position 3,043,914 of record OZ023159.1, read on the forward strand.
CTGTAGGAGTCAGGGCAGAGGAGCACAGGGAGTGAGAGGGGAGAGACCTCTACTGGAAAGGTGAGTCTACAGGACTTCACAGGATAGATCATTTGTGATGCAGACAGTCTTGGAATTTTATGGAACTCAATATGAATATGAAATATGAAACATTTCAGTCAAGGTACACCATATAACACTTATTTAACTTAAGCTTTTATTGAGGAGAGTAATGATTAGAAAGTGGAGAAAGCCAAATTAGCCTGACCCAAATATTTTCAAGAGTAGTATCTTAATATTACTTTAATTCAAGTAATATTTTTCAGGGCTTGAAAAAACAACCATTTTAGTCACATATGTGCCCAAAATGTAATCTGTGCGACTTCAAAATATTTGGGAGCAAACAATACTGTAAGCATACTATATACATATATGGGAGAGATTGGACCATTTACACAGAAGTTGTAAGTACTTCCTGTGTCATGGTAAATATTTTCTTGCCACTGCAGCACTGTCCAATGAGAACTCAGAATCTTCACTTTATATAGTTAACAAATCTAGTATTAAGTGGACAGTTACACATAAAACACCCACCTTAATATCTTTTTGTCCATTAATGAAAATGTTGCAATGTTAAAAGTGAAGAAAAAATCCCTGGAGCAATCCTTTTATCTGGATCCTCACCAGAAATCGATGTGGTCTATTCTTGACCGAAACACATCTTCTGTCCAATATAAGATTTTGTGTACTTGTCCTGACACATCAACCAACCAACCAACCAACCAACCAAACCAAACAATCATCTAAGCAACCAACAAATGGACATGGGCGGAAAACATAACTTTCTTGCGGGAGCTTGTCTGGAGAGATGTTTCTGTATCTGGGAGGGAACATTGGAAAAATATGACTTCACGTCAAGGGGTTTGCTTTGACATTCTATCCAACCAAAATATTGGGAGGGACATATCTCTATTATTAATACATAAACCCATGCCTCTTAATGAGTTGTAAGACAAGCTATAACGAAGACAGAAAAGCCCATTTGTTGGAGCAGATCAGCCGTACACTAAATGTCAAGTGTTGTGCTTTATTCAGACTCCAAATTGTAAGCTTGTTGTTATCTGAGTTGTCAACCCTCTGTTAATGTAGCGTTAAATTAGCTCACTACCTAATGTAAATCAAACCCCACATGCACCATTTCTTTCTGTCACCACACACAAGTGCTTCATTCCAGCACTCCCCAGTGTCCTGCCGGTGTTTTTCTGCCAGAAAAAAACTAATCAGTCATGGACATGGGCCCTAAAAAGCTAAAAAGATGAAGTTCTTTGTTTAATTGAAACCCAAGACAGAAATTCCATTGGCAATTTGCCAATGTAACCCTGAATATAAAAGTCTTGGCATGTCAAGGAAGAGATGTCACCTCTGAATTGTATTCTTGAGACTTGGCATGTTTATGTATTGAATTGAGCACATAACTCCCTATTTTGGAAAGTTTTAACACTGATTCATGGTTGGCATTTAACTTCACTGTTCTCCTTTCCTTTTGCATTTAATTTAAATGTTAAATGTCCTAATTTGGTTCAAAGATTTGAAGGTGCTTGCCTCCACCCCAACATAATAGAGGAAGGTTAAATTTAGTTCTGTTTGTTTTGTAATTTCAGTATCTGACCATCATAGTTGTTTTACAAGGTTTCAACTTGGACCAGTGCTGTTGTTTTTCTGAAAGGAGGACCTTGAAAAATAAGAATAAATTCTATTGTTTTGGCCACATTCATGAAGAGCAATTATTGAAGCATAACTGTGAAACCAAAAAAAAAATAACCCCATGCATGTGTGACTGATGTTCACCATTCACTAAGGGAATAATCGCAGTGCACTAACCAGTGTCTGTGAATTCTAGATTAAGATTAAATTGAAATGACAAGTTGGTCAAGGCAGTCTAAAGCCCTGACTGAATATGACATGAGTGAATTTTCCAGCTGGATGAATGTGATTATTGATCCAACTAGCAGACACTCAAAGCACTGTGCTTATATGGAGGTTGTGGCTTTGCTTCATGCCGGACAGTCAAGTTTTTCATTCTGACGAGTTGGAGGCTGCTGTCTGACAGCACTGACTGGAGAAGTCTGGATATTTTTGCATATATAATGTATGCAATTAATAATTTAGTTTTTTTTGTTAGTAATTATTCAGAAGTGTTTTTGCCTCACTGATCAGGCCATCATTCTGTCTGTCTAATATTTTGGTCCAGTGTGATATATCTTCCCACCGAGCAGCCATGCAATTTGGTATAGATACATTAACATCATTACATGACAGCTGTCTTTTAGTGCCATTGTCAGGGCATTACTTCTCCATAACCAATACATCTGCCTAAGATAATCTTCTCTAAACCTCTGAAGTCTGATTTCCATGAATGCCAAGGTATCTACTGTCAGGGCCATAGCCAAGTTTAGAAATTGGATTTTTTTTTTTTCAGGAAGCCATATCTGTTACATCTGACTGTGTTGTCTTGATCTTTAGTGGAAAAAAAAACAACAGCGAAGTTTCTCCTACATTGTTTTCTGCTAATCTCTGTTCTTCATTCAATCTCTCCCACACAGTTAGCTGTTTAATTGAGAGCTGTCGGTGTCATATGCAGAGTCAGTCGAGGAAGGAGTTGGTCGAGTAGCCAAAACCTGTAATCAAATACAAGTACTTTGTGAAATCAAGTAGGCAAACTCAATTAGAAGTAAAGGTAGTGGTAAAAATTACTCCTTGACGTAAAGTAAGAAGGTACTTTTTGAAAAAATACTTGAGCAGAGTAACTTTAGAAATAAGTAAACGTGACTGTCTTCGTTAATGTGGCTTTGTTGGGAATTACTTCAACCACAGATGTCCCTCCTCAGGTGCAGGTAAAGAGGTGAACATACATCTGTATTTTTTGTGATGAAATGACAAGTCATCATCATCATCTCCTGATTAGATAACCTGCCACATACAGTATATACCAGAACAATACTTCCAGCTTGTATCTCTCAACATACAAATTAATTCCAATATTACATTATTATTATACTGTATTAAGTACACCGATGAGTTTATTTTTAAATTATGTTTGCTGGTAGTCTCGCTATATTATGATACGGCCAGTAAATGGCTAATTGTGTGTACGTGCATGATAGACCATGCCTGCTATGCCAAAAAGTAAATGCAAAGATTTGTCTACAATGCACAGTGTCCTTAAACTTCGATAAGCCCAGGACATATATCCCAGGCTCCAGTTCTTATCCCAGACAGACACAGAATTTTAGCCAATCAGTCTGAAAATGACTTTACTTTTAACTAAAGACCCCCTGTGGTTGAAACACTACATCTGTAGTTTGCCTTTTTTTCGCGTGCATAATTTGGTCTCCACTTTGGTCTGCATCAGTGTGACTATTTAAATGAACACATTAGCTTGAATATTTAGCGAGATTATGGCAGGTTGTATGAGTAATATTAGCTTTGAAGCATGTGGGGTGTATTATTAAACATTAACACAACAGACACACTTACTGCTCTCTGTCAGTGTCATTCCTCTTCCCTGATGACTTCACAGTTACAGCCTACTACACAGTGTGCGCTGTTAATTAATCTGTATATAAATTTTTTTATCGGTAAGCGTAATTTGAAAGCCATACTCCAGCTGCAGCTTCTGCCGTTATGCTGCTTTGAACAACCATGAGGAGGTGCGCTGTGGTAGAATAACGGAGCAGCAGGAGACCTGAGACCCGCTGACCAGCAGCCTCTGAACGTAATGTGCATAACTATATAAAATAATGGTTTGGCTTGACTACATGTTTTAACTCCTGATTATCGGTCTTACATATTATACAGTTTTAATCAAATTTTGTATTTTGAAAAATAAAGGCCTTTTCTTTTTTCGGAAATAATTACAGAGGTCTGGACCTTGGTTACCTCATTGCTGACTACATACATTTCTACTGTGACTATTCATTGTTCCCTGTGGATGATTCTAACCTGCTGACACCTTAACTTTTCCTGTAGAATCACTGTCTGGCCACCCTGTGGTTGAGCTCTAGCTTTCCTGTCCTTATCTTTTACAGGTGTCATGGCCTTGGGTTGCATTCACATTTTAGCAGAGACGTCCTTTGCAAGTGACACCAACTTACCTACACTGTGCTGCCCCCACACACTCCAGGAGGGACTGTGCAATGTGAGTCAGTCCTAGTATTAGCATGATGTGCATTTTTATATCTAGTTGTCTATCAGCAACGTTTCATGAGTAACTGTAACAGACAGTGTCTCTGAGGAATATGTGTGTAGCTCTCATTATTAAAGATACATTATATATATATATATATATATATATATACAGTACTCTGCACAGAGAAACACAAGGTTGTTTTATCAGGCCATTCAAGCAGCTCCCAGGCAGCAATCAATCACAGGAGAAGTCTACCTTTGACAACTACGGTTGCGGTGGTACACATCGCTGTTGGTCACTGGTCTTTGTCTAGGACTAAACTCTGTGCAAGATCAACTTCAAAGAAACAGCAGCATTCCCAGTGCACTGCTGTCCACAGGCAACATCTCTGCTCTAATTCAGATTCTGTTTACAATGACAGGTTATTTTTAATCTTATGTGATATCGCTACGGATTACCTCAAGACTTACACTACGTATAACAGTGATCACAGAGTGCCCCTGCAATGTTTTTCTTGTACATGTATCTGGGTGGACAAAGATTCTACTTATCAGAGACAACATTTTTATTTTGCTGTAAATTGTTCACAAATAATTTCTTTTAAATGATATGTCTGCAGAGCTTGTAGAAATGTGAAGTAATTAAGTATATCTTTTCAGCTGTCTGCTCTGAGCTCAGCCACCAACTGTCGCTATCCACTCGCTCACTACAAACTGCCCTGTTCTTAAAGGAGCCATGCCACAGTGCCTGATTCTACAGTAGTCCATTCCATTTTAGAGACTTTCAAGATTTTTTGTAAGCACAAAATGAAGTTCTGTCAAAAATGATAAAACATTGCCAGGAAATATATCTAATCTATACCAAAATACACTGGAGTGGGGCTTCAGAAAACGCCCAGATGAAAAAATTATGCAGCAACAACTTTCACACCATCAGAATACTTCCAGCTTGAATATCACCTCCTTTTAAGGTTTAGAATGTCCATTTATTATGGCAAATATTGGTATGTGCGATTAGATTTGAGGATCGAATATCAAATAATCGCTTGACAGCCTTAGTTTTTTTTTTTAAGGGTGAACATGTCAAGTCATACATCTGTAAGATTTCTGAGATTAAAAAAGGGCATGAACCATATGCAGTCAGATGATCAGACAGGTTATTGAGAAAGAAAGTTGAACAGCAAAATTATTCTTCAGTAGTTGTCTGTTGTAAATGTAGAAAAAAAAATACAAATCTAGTTTAGAGATTTGCTCTAGTCATGTGAGCGTTGTTAGAAGTCTGCTGGCAAACTGGCGAGCTGGCTGACAAAGAGCAATTTTGTGTCTGTGAGCTGACCAAGAGCAAATTAAATGCAAGCATGTACATACAATAAAGCAGTGGGTAATACTGAGCAAAATGCATTGATCAGTTGGAATGAAAATACACTCTAACAAATTATGTGCTGGCTCAACGTAAAAAATTGATGTAACAATTTGCATGGATATTTTTAAGTTATTTCAACTTAGCCAGTATTGAGTACATGCCACAAAACTTCGTTGGTTAGGCCAACTCAATTACTTTAGTACAAGCAACATGGTTTGCCTTGTCATCTACAAGCTTATTTAAGTTGAACCAACTTAATTTTAATTGTGTTAAAATTACTCCTTTTAGTTATTCTAACTTATTTCTTTTCATTTCATTCTACTCAGAAATGTCCATGCAAATTGTTATCCTTAATTTTTTTTAGTACAAGAACTTATTTATCTAAGTCAGAATAAATCACACATAGAAATTCCAGTTTTATGATCTAACTGTTTATTTACCAGTCAGCATCTCACTTACAGTAACAGGACTGAGTGTTTATTGAAATGTTAACAGTACACAAAAATGTAGCTGTCATAAAATAAGTCAGGAAACTTACAACATAAAATAGCACTGTAAAACTGTCTCAGAAAGATTGAACATTTTTACAGTCATTATCTTCAGCATCTTCACTCACTGCACCCTCACAGGATTGTCCCCTCTTCAGAAGCTCAGGCTTGAAGTCATCAATAGCGTGAAGAATGTGTTTCCGGCTCCTATGAGAAGCAAATGTTCCATAAATGTTTGTTCTGAAAGGACAATTTTCAAAAACACAACAAATAGTTTCCTGTTTCTTTAAATGACGGCCAATATGCTCAAAGTATTCTCTTGCTGTGGAGATAGTGTTTAAAGGGCAACATGGACACTTCAATGACAGTACAGTGGACAATGTCACTGTATAACGGGTGGAGTGACAGGTGGTTTCGCAGGCTGCCCCGTGTTTTAAATGAGCAACAGCACTCCCAATAAAGACAAGGGTGAGATTCTCCACCATGACCATGTCTAAGTCTGTAATGCTTTAACAGATCTGTCTTTCTTGGTGTTTCAAATCTGCAAATTTCACAGGCCCACTTTATTTTAAAAACTGGCGGTTCTGTTTAAATTACTTGAATTTAGGTCATTCAGAAGGCTGTGGTGCCTACAATTTGTGTATATAACAGTACATTTTTTTAAAACTATTTTTGACGATTCAAGATATAAAAAAACAAAAAAAAAACAAGAGAAAATGCATGCAAACTGCCGCAGAGAAATGGGCAGTGGGCAACTGCACACTCTTGCTGTTATACCAACTAGCTTCATTATGGTATGACCACTCCTGTGGTGTCTCAACAATATTTGCTTCGTCGACGCGGTTTTTAGACTGCACTTGCTGCTGCAATGGCTGACTAACAAACCGAATGTGTGCACAGTCACCTACAACGGCCTAGCCAGGAAGCTATTGCTGCTCAAACCTTCAACACAACTACACATTTTAAATACATTTGAAAGAAACATTAACTCCTCTGAAAGTTAAAACTATATGGACAACCAGTGCCAATTAACACCTGCCACCATAAAACAAAACTTAACAAACACTAGCGTTCGACCAAATTACTACCATTACTGCTAGCTTACACATTACCAATGCTGAACGAGAAAAAGCATCTAGTGTTGTGTAAAATGATTTCTTGTACTGTCTGCTGATGCAGTTATTAGCTGTTGTGAATAAAACGAGTCAAAATTGTACTTACCAAGCCGTAAAGTTTGCAAACTGCGTTTTCCCTCTGTATGCTCTGCTAAGTCCTGTCTTCCAACCTTATGCTTTCAACAGGCATGCCGCATGGTCTGTTCGCACTAAACATGTCCGAGCAGGTCAGCCTTGTACTTAGCTTTTAACAAACAGGACACAGATTTTTAAGTTGTGTTAACTGAATACACCTCTGTGTTAAGTTAAGGCAGAAATGTCTGTTGAAAATTCATGTATTATTGAGTTAAGACTATTTTATTTATTTCAATTTAGACCAACTTATAAAATTAAGTTATAAACTCATTATAATGTATACACATAACAAACTTGTTTTTTTATGCTGAAAAAGCTCTTGATTTTGAGCTATACTAATCATTTCTTAGTGTGTAGCATCTGCCTGATCAGACACAACGACTCAAAGGAAACACAAGGGAAGGAAGGGGGGCATTTCCATCAGACCTGCATAGTCGACACAATTAAGAGGTCCTATTAGGAGGAGAGATGGAAGAAAAAGAAAGGAGTAAGGTGGTTAAAAGCTACTCTCAGAAGTCACTTGATCAACAAGCCTCGAGCCCAAATGTGTAGTTCTTCATCGAGACACCCGTCAGTTTACAGACTCATTTCCTGATTTGAGTTTGACGTGATCTACTAACTGTAGTGTTGTGCACATACAGTTTTTCTGTGCAATGAGGGATTATAGGTAACATTTCAGATGACTCACTCTCAGAATGACCTTGATCACTTGAAGGTGATTTAGATCAGTGGTTCCCAACCTTTTTTCCTTGAAGCCCCCCTTGCCTGTGTCCAAGACAAGCCAGGCCCCCCCAACCTGCACACACTAAAAGAATAAAGTGGTTAATTACAAGCTTTTATTTGCAAAAATAAACAACAGCTATATTCTCCTAGTTTTACAATGTATATAGATACATTTCTTCCTTTTGTGTCATCAGGTGTATCACACACACACACACACACACACACACACACACACACACACACACACACACACACACACACGACCAGAATAGGCCTACCTCATAGGGGTGTTGGTAATAAATAGCTTAATGAATTTAAATGTGGACCAAGAAATAGGTTTCAATTTGGATTATAGAGAGTTTTGACTGGGTGTGTTACTGGGATTTTATGCAGTCCAGGGTATAATTGGCCATTTTGATTTTACCATTATATTTCACCTTAAAAACGATTTATCTTGCCTTGTTTGGCGTCATTATTTTCAGCACAACCTCACATGTGTGACTGTTCAGTTATTTTTCCATTTTGACACACATCTCTCAACTCTCTCACCGTCACTGTCGGTCCCTCCACAACTTCCCCCTTTCCCCCATCAACCAAATCACGTGTCTTGCCATGTAATCTTGTGATTGGCTGGTGTGATGCCTTTTTCCATCAATAGGAACATGTTTTTTCGCTCGCAAACTTTTCCTGCTTGCCGACACTTTCGTGAGAGAAGTCCGTTTTGACCGTCTCTTCCTGACAAAGTCGTGCGCCCCCCTGCGATCTCTGGGGACCCCAGGTTGGGAACCACTGATTTAGATAATACTGTTGCTTTGTTTCCACCCTGCCTGATCATCTGACTGCTTGTGTTTTTTTACCTTTTGGACTTTAAGTGATGCTGCTCTGTCTAAATTTCAGCTATTATCATTTTATTATCACTGATTACAATGATGGCAAAAAAATAATAATAATAAGATTCAAGTTGTAATAAACTGGAATTACCCCATAAGTACAACCTATGCAGCCATTTTCCACAGCAGACCACAGGTTTTCAATTTCGAGTCCTGAGTCAGAATGATTTGTATGATTTCTTTTTTAAATCCACAAGTTGAAAAAAGGCACCACACACAGTTGGGCACTGAGTTCAAGGTAACAAGATTACATTTATATCAGCTTAACAGCAGCACCTTTGATCAAGGCAAGCATAAAATGTGTTCAGCTCATCTGGCAGCATGGCCTCGCACATGATGGGGGCACTCCTGCATTTGTAGCCTCTGACATTTGAATCGCCTGCCACAAATCTTTAGTGCTGTTGGTGTTGAGGTCTTTCTCCCTTCTCCGTAGATGTCTCCTCTTTGCCTCCCTGCTGCTAGCTTTCAGTCTTGCCTTGGCAGTGGTGTATGCTGCCTTGTCATCTGACTGAAAGGCAGATTTTTGGCTCTGGATAGAGCCCTCACCTCTCCATTCATCCAGGCCTTCTGGCTGGGGAAAAATCTTCCTGTCTTTGCGATCAGCTTGTCATCATTTACTGATGTATGATGTCACTGAAGATGTTTATTCTTCAAGACTGATGTTGTTATCCTGAGCGGCAGCATCTCTGAACATTTGCCAGTCTGTGCACTCAGTTCAAACATTCCTGCTGGGCTACTGTAGCTTCATCTGTTCACACTTTAACAGTTCTGAATTATGGTTTGAACCTCTGTATCTACTAGGAGTAAGTAAGGCAGAAGAAGCAGAGGAAAATGATCTGATCGGACAAAGTGAGGACATAGCAGGGCTTTGTAGCTGCCAGAAAATATTTGTATATACCTTGCTCTGGTGGGGATCTGAACATGGGGATCATTTGATTAAAATCACTGGTGATTAAAAAAAAAAATTCCATGCAGTCTTTTAGTCATGTTGCTTCTGAAATCATACAATTGCTGTAGTGCTACTTCGTTGAGTTTGCATCTGGACAAATGTACACAGCACTAATAAAAACACTGGTGGATTCATATCTGCCCAGACATCTTAGAATCAGAAATTTGATGAGAAATTGGTGAACACTGTCCATCCACTCTGACAGCGTTTGAGCACTAGGCATTGTTTGTATAGACACAGTGCCCTCCTCCTCTCCTCCTACCAGAGTCCTGTGTCCTGTCCACCCATCCAATGCAGTAACTTCCTCTGGGATGTTAAAGGGACCCAAAGTTGGTGTTTTTTGAAGTGGGGTCATATAAAGTACATATCTATAGTCGGTCTGTTACCTACTGTAATCACCGATCAGCGCAGCCTCAGTTTGGAGAAGTAGAGAGCCGCTGCAGCCAGACACTCAGCTTTGTACTGCAGTGAACGGGGTCCAGATGCAAAACGAAATAAACCACCTAAAATAAGGCTCACCTTAAAAAAATCTATAACAGTTCAAATGTACGTTGTATAGGGAAAATTCACACCGCTTTACATCGCCGTCAGACCGGTCTTTCTTTTGGCACTACATTTTCTCGACCGTAGAACCTCCGTATCCCTACGCATTAGCGCAACTGGGCAACAGGTGATCTGCGAGCGGCGAAATACAGTCGCGAGTCCCAGCTGCTGGACGACAGGTTTACTTTCGATAAAAACGAAACTTAACTCTCCATATCCCTCCGCATCAGCGCAACTGCGTAGGGATGCAGAGGTTCTACGGTTGAGAAAATGTAGTGCCAAAGCGGTGTGAATTTTCCCTTTACAACGTACACTTGAACTGTTATAGATTTTTTAAGGTGATCTCTACCGTAGGCAAACAACACTACCTACGGGCCTACTGGCCACCGCATCTTAATGTGCTGCTGTTATCATAGCAATATAGTTTAATGTATTTAATCAAAAGAACACTTGTGAAAATTTGCACTACAAATCAAAGTGCAACCATCAGTGATGATCATGATGATACTCTCACTTCAGAACAGAAAAAAGTTAGCTATGACAAGAGTACATTGGTCCTGAAGAGCAGCACAAACTACATCAATATCAACTACAGCAGCATTACAATTATATACCAACACAGAATCACATGAAGGTGGTCGGGCTACATGGCAGGGGTATAATGTGGAGGACTTTTACATCCAGATTCTGTCAGTGGTCAGGTTTCTGCAACAAAATCACTTTGGTTGACGTTGGTAAACATGTATCCCAAGTCATTGCAGACTTTCCTGTATTAACCATACAAAGTGAAATAATGCCACTACTAGTAGTGATTGTACTGAAAGATTGGGTATTTTAGTGAAAAACATGAAACAAATACGCTCTATATCAAAATGTTTGTGACTATACATATATGTTGAATACATATTCTGTCTCATTATGTTAATTATATGTTGCTCTAACACAAATAACAGGCAATCTGTCCTATTTAAACAAAAATAATAATAAAGCTATTTTATTTCTGTTCATTTATAAAAGTGAATTTCGAGAATACTTAATACTTAATAACTTGATCTTTTAATAGAATATGACATATACCAGTGATAAAAGATTATATTCTTATCATCCATTCTTATAGCATTAAACAAAACAAAAAAACAGTTTAGTTTGAATAACTATCCTTGTTCATCTAGATTTTTGTTGCATTTTAAAAGACTTAGAAAAGTTTTTTTTTTTCTTATCAGCCCATGGCATTCAGAATAAAAACTGAAACATAACCATTAATAATATGTTTTTAGTCGCTTGGTGAGTGGACCTCTGAAAGCAGATCAGTCAGTAGCCACTATGACCCTGGTTGAGGTTTTGTGCATCTGACCCCCTGCCATATGGGCGTTGTATGTCTGTGTGGAATCTTGTTCCATGAGCAGCTGTTCAACTATGAACACCCCCACCACACATATATGCACGCACACACACACACTCTCTCTCTCTCTCTCTCACACACACACTCACACACACGCACACGCACACACACACACACACACACACACACACACACACACACACACACACACACACACACACACATTGTGTTCCAACCCCCTGTTGCCTCACAGCATGCTGCTCCTCAGATCGGGGTCCTGTGCTGCTGCTAAATGGCTGAGCTGCTGGTGGATTAGCAGCCTGAGACGAAGAGAAAATGTTTATCCCCGGCTCATAGCAAGCTGCATGAAAAGCTCCTCAAAACTAACCCCAATCCCTCAGATCTCAGATGGCTCCACGAGGACCACTTTAGACATGACAAATGTTGTCACAATCAAAAACACACTTTCATTTTTTTTTTTTTCAACAAGCTCGTCTTGTGTTGTTCACAAACATGTCATTCAGAAGAATAAATCTTTTGGTTGAACAAATGGAAGTGAATAAATTCCTGAAATAATCCGTCAGTCCTGTTGAACTGTCAATCAGATGTGAATGAATGTACAGGGAAACACTCACTGAGTGAGTGATTCAAGTCATTTGTTTGTATGGATACATTTAACCACTCATGTCAAGCCATCCATTTGTGTATGTGTTCAAAAAAATATAAAGCTGATTTGTGTTGCTAACATTTAGCTTAGCTTTTTGCTAACAATTTTCTGGTTGATGTGTATATTTTGGCTGTTGTATCAATTTTTGTCAGATTCCATAACTATCTGTTGACTGACTAAAGTATCTCACACATCCAACAACCACCAACACAGCTCTCGTCTACTGAATTAAACTTAATCAAAAGAAGACAAATAGTTATAGAAATTTAAAAAAAAAAGTCAAATGCCCCCCATGACTGATATACATACTGTATGATTCCATATTAGATGTATATTATAGATATTAGAAAAACAACAACAACAAAAAAAGAAAAACAATGACAACTCTGTACTATGTTAAATGTCTTAAGGGGTGTACATAGTGAGTCCTGTACTGCTTGCTTCACAATAGGACATGTACATGTGCATTCCCATTTGGCCAAAGAAAGACAGCCCTGAACCTGAAGACTGAACTGCTCAAGCAATTGGGTGAATTTGCTGAACAGACGGGTGTTTGTCAGTTTAGTTCCAGTTTAGTTCTCCATCCTTATCCAGTTTTCTACTCCAATGTGAACAACAACAAGTCCAGCAAGTAGAGCTTGAACACACTATTGTCAAAATGTATAGTAAAAATAATTAAAGCTACAAGCAGTGATGATCAAGCCCTCGCTGCCCACGTATGTCGGGCTGTGGCGCTGTGGGAGGGTGTGCACGTAGATGTCTTGTTTGTGCACATGTTTACTGGACATTGTTTGAATTGGTGAACCATACTGTCATGCCCAGCAGGTATAATGTCAACTGTGAATCAAAATGGCAGACTTTCAGTCCAACAGGGTTTTTTGTGTCTGGTCATGATACATATGCATACCAAATGTTGTGCATGTGCATGTGCATGTAGGAGGCGGGGTTTCAAGCTTGAAATCTTCCAGGGGGTGCTGTGGAGGCGTCTTGTCACTGAAAAGGCCCAGACCCTCATCCAATATTAATATTCATGACTCGTGATGAATGTGCAACTTTGGAGTGTTTAGGAATTTGTCTGTACGTACAAAACGGGAAAATCCCTTAGGGGGCGCTACTGAGCTGTTGTGCCACACCAAAGGGCAGTTGTGGTATGAAATTAAAATACTCATGAGTTTGAACCTAAGTGCCAATTGGTGAGTCTGTGAACATCCTAAAGTCCTCTAAACAGTGTCGGAAAAATGAAAATCAGTGCACGCCATTCAAGATGGCCGAGTTCCTGTTGGGGCAAAAAATCCTCAAAATGAATTCCTGGCTAAATCGAAGAGACCTATGAGTCCTGCAAATGTCATGAAGATCAAAGAAGGTTTTTGGTCACATGACCCGGCGTTAGGGGGCACCATGGAATCCCCTGGCCACACCCACACCCAGTTATGTTGAATCATAAACATTTCACCAGATGCAGGGACGTTCACATGATTATTGAGGGGCAGGGGCTCAAAGTCAGTCCATTTTTTTTTCAGGCCTTAATAACCCAGTAGGTAGATTAATTAATGTAAAATTAATAAACAAAGTACTTGTAGAAAGCTAACTACTTAGCTGTGTCCTGTGTAGCTGTGAGTGATATGCAATTGCCATTTCTTTTGTGTCAACAAATTATTGTCAGCATGAGTTTATTCACATCTTCTGAGGTTTGGAAAACATGCAGTTCAGCTGCAATTCTTAAAAAGCAATGAAACACTGGTTTATTATTAGGCTATTTATTGGAGGGCAAGGGCAAACTAGAAATACAGGCTACACATCTAAAAATGTGACAAAACCAAGAAATGACTACTGTGACTATTAGTAGGAACAGTAATGTTTACAACAGTAAAGTCACAGTAAACTCAATATCTGGAAGAAGTTTAAGATTTGTGGCAAGATAAACAGCCGACACAGACAGCTGTCACATTAGATTTTTCTTAACTCTCATTAACAAGCAGTTAGCTTAACAAGGACAAATGGACGCTCTTTGAAATATGACTCATATTTAAGCATGTTGAATAAGTGGAAGGCGACTTGTTAGCCCCCACAAGGAAGTTATGTTAATGGTTTATAACTCACAAAGGTTCAAGTCGCTCCACTGTCACGTCTCATCTATGTGCGTGGAGGAGTTCTTGATGAGGCAGCCGCTTCCCTCGCTCTTTCTCTCTCTCCCCTCTGTGCCCTTTTTAGATAGAAAAGGCAGCACATTAATAATATTACTCCTTTTCCAAAAGGGGGTAGGCGTAAACATGTGACGTGACATGAAGCACGAAGTTGGGCAGTGAACAGTGACAACAAATTTGTCTTCGAAATAAGAGCTTTACATTGCACCCTATTGGAGTTTACAACTGGGTTCTTGGGGGGGGGGGGCTTTTAATTTGAAAGTAAAAGTAGCGACCGTTCGTAGAGAGAGTGAAAGCGGAGCCGCAGCGGACAGAGAAGCGGCTTTAGGCTCAACACACACACAACACCATATTACTAGGAAATGCGTACGTTAGATAACCGATATACCGCTGTTTTATTGACATCCCTTTGCACAACAGGAATGTATTTATTCATTAAAAAAAACAAACTAAAAGGGCACTTTATAATACAAGGCAAAAAGGGCGGGGGCTCAAGCACCCCTTGGGCCCTATGTGTGCTCGTGCCTGACCAGATATGACGTGTGTGCAGAGTTTGGTGAGTTTTAGGGGTTGTTTAGGCTGCCAAACATGCGCTTCTTCGCAGAGATGAACATTTTGAACTTAAATAATAGGGTCCTCGCACTGATAGGGCTTAGGCCCTAATAAGAACGTGAATAATTAGAACTATGTAATTACTCTGAGAGTGACATTTCAATAACCCCCCCAAAAAGCAGAATTGATAAATATGAAATTACTGTGGCGGCTGGTCTGCATGATGAAGTGCTCATGGGCAAAATACTGAAGCCCAAACTGCTCCTGATGTGCTGGTCAGCACCTTGCATGGCAGCCCACCACCATCAGTGTATGAATGTATGTAGTTAAGATTCTGATAAATGCCCTAAATGTCAATGTAAATGGCACAATTCTGATTTAACAGAGGCTATTTCTGAGATGTTAGTACTACAAATGTGCTTGAAAATTAACATTATATTGCAGTTAGACACAATTCCTAATGGTGCAGACTGCTTGGATGGAGAAAAGGGTAATTTTCTAAAAGCATTTAGTTGTTCTTGGATTTTTATTCTAATCTGGAATAAACACCCCAAAGCTAAACAATCACCATGGAAAGGAAAGGTACCATACTCATAATAAAAAAAGGACCAAATCAAAAAAGAAAGGGAGATAAAATAAGATAACATCAATGCAAAGTGTATCTGGCATCTGCTGGGAGGCTTGATGCTCACTGGGAGTAAAAGGAGATTATGTTAAAGCCTAAATGAGGCTTTTACATTTTGTCAAATCCTGCAGGCATAATCTAATCTTATCCGTCTCAATCCAATTTTTAATGCTGGCTACACATAGGATTAAAGTAGTGCAGTTTGCTTTGTAGGCCATTTGACAGTGGAGCAGCATCTGTTGCTGATGGCTGGAAGATCTGCAGGTTAAAGTGGAAGAGATCAGGAGCAGAGGAAAGCTCAAGCTGGGTTTGATGTTTACATTGAAAGATCTGCAGGATTCGTGGACACAGAAAAAAATACATTATATATATTAATATCATCCTGAGGAGAGTGATAGTTGTTTTTCCTTTATGCTTAGCTGTTAGCTGTTTTATGCTTAGGAGTGGGTAGGTGGGGCAATATAGTGATGTGTTTCAGAGGCATGGAACTAGTTGAATGTATTTCTGGGTTGGCGTATTTACCTTCAACACTGGCATTACATGTCCGCATCAACACTAGTCAATAGTTTAGGACTGTAAGCACTGTAACAAAGTGACAGTTATCTCGTGGGACATCTTTCATCTGTATTATGAAAGACGGCCCTCATTCAAACCATGTGGTACAAACTGTATAGTAATAAAAGATGACTTTGTTTATAAACATCCAAGGCCTGCCTTTCAACATTTTGCAACCATCTGTTTATGAAGCTTTACAGAAAATATAGTTAGCATCTTCTAATATTAATATTCATTGAAATATAAATCAATCATAAATCAAACAATAAATGGCATTTGGTACTGCAATCATTTCATCTTAGCTTAATCATAAATATGACCTGCTTCATGCTAAACATGACAGTTATTTACAACACTGAAATTAAATCAATTTACTTAACGCTTAATTCCAGTTTGGTAAGTTTGGTAAGATATTAAGTCATCATCCTTTTTCTCTTTTAAATGTATTAAATCTCTGAGTAAAATAAAATGCATAGCAGACAATGTGTACTGTAAGAAAAAAGAAGAATAACATATTTCCACAACCCATTTTTCGCCCACTGACAAGCAAGCCTCTGTGATTTAAAATGATTACATTCTTTCAGTTTTCCAATGAATGGAATAAGTCAGAATGACATTATGAGGAATTAATCAATAGTCTGTAACAAAATCAGATTTATATGCTCTCCTTTTGAGTGATTTAAAAAAATGTACATTGTATAAAGATACCATAACCAAAAAAGAGTAACAATAGAATAACAAAGAACAGCTCCTATTCTTTTATTGTTGCTAAAAACTTAAGAATATGTAGCCAGATTTGAGTCATGACTCCAGGGACTAGGTTACCGGGTCATCTTGTTGAAGTCCTATTTCTTTGGAACAGATGGCTGCTCACCTATCTGCGGAGCTTTTGCTGTGCAGATGATATGGGATCATAGCAGTAGGGTGGACAGTCGTGACTGGGGTGCTGTTGACTTGAAGTATCCTTCTGGTGGATGCCCGGTAGATGGGTGGCGACAATAACTAACAGGGTTTTTAATCACCTGCTGCATAGCCCTTCTGTCCATTATAAGCCAGTAGATGAGAGAATAAACCCTATAGATTGTTTATAAAATAAAAAAAAATCTGAGCACAAAAAGTAAAGGAAAATTAATGATTATTGGTTCCACTTGCAGGCATTACAAATCCCTGAGCCTTTGAAGTGAGTAAGTAGGTGTTGAGGTTGCCGGAAGAAAACTGTGCAATGACGGATATATGTTCAGGTGAGGGTACACACTGCATTATGGCGACTATTCACTGCCAGATCTTGTGCACATGAAAGAACAGCATGCATCCACAAGCAGAAAGCCATCCTCATATGATGGATTTCTGCTCTGCCAGTACACAGAACAGTGTCTGCGGGTGGGACACATCCCTGCGAGGGAGTGTATCTGATCTGTGAGCATGCAGCTGTGTGGAGCGTGCACTGGGCCCTCCCCTTCATGCTTATGCTCCTCTCTTGCTGGCCTGCAGAGTCCTGGCTCTTTCATAAGTTGGCTTTTGTCATTTCGAGGCGGGAAAGTGGCTGATGATCTTTCTTCCTTTGATTGGTCACTTTGAATGCTGACCATGAACTTTTGATTAGCTGTTTGATCAGTGACACCTGCCTGGGACAACAACTGTGTTTCAAGGGCTCATCATGTCTGAGTAAAAAAGTCTTATGCTAATGTTAACATCTTTCAGACATCCCATTTTTAATATTGTTTATTATTGTATGCACTTTAATACTAGCTAAATGCTTGATTTTAAAAAACATTCCTTGCAAACGTTTGCCACAGGGCCTCATATTACTGTTTGCTAAAGCTAGCAGGCTAACCCCTAACCTATTTAGTCTCTAACAACTCCGTAGGTGTGTCCCAATTCAGGGTCTGCACACTTCAAGGACCCGCCCTTTGCGGTCTCCCTGAAGCAGAATCCTTCGGAGAGCCCTGCAGGCCGTGTCAGCCGTTGTGAAATGGGACAGTCTAGCCTTTCCTGGTTGCGTCACCAGATGTTCCCGCCCTACCCGTATGTCACTATTTAGGCAGCCCAAGTCCGCAAAAGTGTGAATGCTAAAGGCTGAAGTGGTTTTGGAAAACCACAGAACAACAAGGAACAACAAGTTTACGTCGCCCGGATTGGCGTCACCGGGGCCCCACCCTGGAGCCAGGCCTGGGGTTGGGGCTCTGGAACCCAACTCCTTGAGAGAGTCTGGACTCTCTTCTACTCTGGAGTTGAGAGGTAAGAGGCAGCGAGCTGGTGTGGGCTTGCTTATAGCTCCTCAGCTCAGCCGCCATGTGTTGGAGTTTTACCCCAGTGAACGAGAGGGTCGCTTCCCTGCACCTTCAGGTCAGGGATAGGTCTCTCACTGTTGTCTCGGCTTATGGGCCGAACAGCAGTGCGGAGTACCCGGCCTTCTTGGAGTCCCTGGGAGGGGTACTGGAGAGTTCTCCATCCGGGGACTCCGTCGTTCTACTGGGGGACTTCAAGCTGAAGAAGGAGTTCTATCCAGCCTGGTTGGCCCGGGGGAATCCTGAGGCAGCTGATGGGTACCGGCAGGCCAAGCATGCGGCAGCACGGGCAGTCGCGGAAGCAAAAAATCAGGTCTGGGAAAAGTTCGGGGAGGCCATGGAGAAGGACTACTGGTCGGCCTCGAAGAAATTCTGGCAAACCATCCGGCGAGCGGTGGAAGGAATACTTCGAGGATCTCCTCAATCCCACTGACACGCCTTCCATAGAGGAAGCAGAGGCTGAGGTTGACCCATTCATCACGCAAGCCGAAGTCACTGAGGTAGTCCGGAAGCTCCTCGGTGGCAAAGCACCGGGGGTGGATGAGATCCGCCCTGAGTACCTCAAGTCTCTGGATGTTGTGGGGCTGTCTTGGTTGACACGTCTCTGCAGCATCGCGTGGCAGTCGGGGACAGTACCTCTGGACTGGCAGACCGGGGTGGTGGTCCCCCTATACAAATAGGGGGACCGAGGGGTGTTCCAACTATCAAGGGATCACACTCCTCAGCCTCTCTGGTAAAGTCTATTCCAGGGTACTGGAGAGGAGAATTCAGCCGATAGTCAAACCTCGGATTCAGGAGGAACAATGCGGTTTTCGTCCGGGCTGTGGAACACTGGACCAGCTCTATACTCTCCACAGGGTGCTCGAGGGTTCATGGGAGTTTGCCCAACCAGTCCACATGTGTTTTGTGAACTTGGAGAAAGCATTCGACCGTGTCCTTCGTGGCATTCTGTGGGAGGTGCTCCGGGAGTACGAGGTCGGAGGCCCTCTGTTAAGGGCTGTACGGTCCCTGCACGACCGGAGCAGGAGCTTGGTTCGAATTGTCGGCAGTAAGTCAGACCTGTTCCAAGTGCATGTTGGACTCCGGCAGGGCTGCCCTTTGTCACCGGTTCTGTTCATTATTTTTATGGACAGAATTTCTAGGCGCAGCCACGGGCCGGAGGGGCTCTGGTTCGGGAGCCACTGGATTTCATCTCTGCTTTTCGCGGATGATGTGGTCTTGTTGGCTCCTTCGAGCCAGGACCTCCAGCATGTCCTGGGGCGGTTTGCAGCCGAGTGTGAAGCGGCTGGGATGAGAATCAGCACCTCCAAGTCCCAGGCCATGGTTCTCGATCGGAAAAAGGTGGCTTGCTCCCTCCAGGTTGGGGGAGAGTTCCTGCCTCAAGTGGAGGAGTTTAAGTATCTTGGGGTCTTGTTCACGAGTGAGGGAAGGATGGGACGTGTGATTGACAGGCGGCTCAGGCATCTGTTTCGGATGAAAATGAATGGATGGATGGATGGATGGATGGTTTCGGAAATCTGCTGAATGTACTGCCGAAAAGCTGAAAAATGTGACAAGCTGAAAAAGTTGAAAAGTTAAAGGCTGAAAGAGCTTAGAAAGCTGAACATATTGATAGCTGAACAATTTCTGTAGCTGAACATGAAGCTGAATTTATAAAGAAGCTGAAAAGGCAGAAAGATGAATATTTTAAAAAGACGACAGTGCCCGTAGGAAATATGTATTCCTATAGAAAAGTGGGAGGTTAAGTAGCTTTTTCATGGATGGCTAAATGATGCTGTGTTTGAAGATGGGACAGCAGGGATATTTAGGTTTGTTTTAAAATCAGATTTTCCAGGGTATAATTGGCCGTTTTTGACTATTTTTGATTTTGCCATTATATTTCACCTTAAAAACTATTTACTTGGTGTCATTAGTTTCAGCACAACCTCACATGTGTGACTGTACAGTTATTTTTTTACTTTGACATACTGTATTAACACAATGGACCTAAAATCACAAAAAAAACCATAACATCCGAGTCGAAAAAGTTAGAATGTTTTACTGTGAAAATCACAAATATGTTTAACAAACCATTGTTTATTACTTATAATGCAAATATAAATTGTTGTTTGCTAAATATGTGCATACATTTTAAAAATTTACAAAGTTATATGTAACTATTTGCATTTAAATGCAGGCAATGCTCAGGTCTGCCTGACCTCCTTCCAGCTGAATGAAGAGCTGCACTGCCTGCTCCACATTCAGCATCTCCTCATTGTTTTGACTTATTAAACAAAAAAGACGACAAAACACTACATAACACACTAACTATACACTCCAAACACGCTAGAATGTCACAAATCTCTCAACTCTCAATATCGGTGTCTGTACACCGACCGTCGTTGCTTGTCATTCAATCGCCTCCGTCCCTCACACAACATCCCCCGTTCCTCAACAACCAAACTTGCTGCTTGGACACTTTTGTGACAAGCCCGTTTTTACCGTTGATCTTCCTGCACCAGACACAAAGCAAACGTGACGGCAATGTTCGCGAAAAAGCGTGGCGGACATTATTTACGCTAAGTCCTGTTTTGGACGTGCCGGTGCATCCGGTCCGTCAACTCGGGACGTGGGCCGTGTGGGTTGGCTAGCAGGTAGCAGCTAGCTACACACGAACATCCACAGATTCCGATTCCACTTTGTTGTCCGCGCGCAGACTCGGTCCGGACTCATTTAGTCTCATTAATCCGTAGCAGTCAGTTTAGATGCACGGAACAGAACAGGACTGGACCCAACCGCCGGCAAAATCCCGGTCCAGCTCGCGCCACTGCAGGTATAAATCCGCTTGTTTCTTACGGTGGGCTCTGCAGTGATTGGCTCTGGTGCGCACGTGACGTAACAGTATCATTGCAGTCCAAACAAATGCGACGTTGCACACCCTTGAACCACGCAGCAGCCACATGGAAACTCTCAGGTCAGTCTGATCCTGATCCGCAGAGATATTTGAGGCAAACACACACAGACAGACAGTCAGAGATTCCTTGCTTTTATAGAAAGATGAAAAGGCAGAAATGCTGAAGAGGGCTGAAAGAGTTGAAAAAGGTGAACATTTTGATAGCTGATCATGAAGCTGAATGTTTGAAGGAGTTGAAAAGGCAGAAAGATGAATATTTTAAAAAGCTGAAAGGGCAGAAAATCTGAGGGGGCTGACAGAGTTGAAAAAGTTGAACATTTTAGTTGCTGAACATGAAGTTGAATGTTTGAAGGAGCTGAAAAGGCAGAAAGATGAATATCTGAAAAGGCTAAAAAGCTGTAGAGTAAGAGGGCTGAAAGAGCTTAAAAAGGTGAAAAAAGACTGAAAAGGCCGAAAAGTTGTAGAGTAAGAGTGGAGAAATAGCTTAAAAAGGTGAAAAAAGGCTGAAAAGGTGGAAAGTTAAAGGCAGAAAGAGCTTAAAATGGCTGCACACATGCTGGAGCAGGAGCATAGCCAAAGATGAAAATGTCCCCATAAGAATGAATGGGAAAACACCTCCCAAACCCCTGCCATTTTTGAAAAAACTGTAATGGTTATCGCCAAAATATTTATATATTATAAAGTTGGAATAGTGTCTCTAGCTCAAAAGAAAGATTAATATTTTAAAAAGCTGAAAAGGCAGAAAAGCGTAGGAGGGCTAAAAGAGTTTAAAAAGTTTTAATTGCTGAACATGAAGCTGAATGTTTGAAGGAGCTGAAAAGGCAGACAGATGAATATCTGAAAAGGCTAAAAAGCTGTAGAGTAAGAGGGCTGAAAGAGCTTAAAAAGGTGAAAAAAGACTGAAAAGGTGGAAAGTTAAAGGCAGAAAGAGCTTAAAATGGCTGCACACTTGTTGCAGCAGCAGCAGAGCCAAAGTTGAAAATGTCCCCATAAGAATGAATGGGAAAACACAGCCTACTAAATAGGGTGAATGCCTTTAGCATTCACACTAATTAAAGCAGGGATCACAGACTGATCTAAATCTGTTCATCTTGGTCCATTTATGTATGCGAAGTAAAAATAGTCTATAACATCTCCACAGTCACAATAAGATATAAGATAAGTCTAAACATCTAACGTTTGAAAGTGAAGGCTTTTAAGGCTTGACTTCCAATTACCAATGTACTTTAACTGAAATGTTGAGGTTTTAATGTCTCTTGAAGTTTAACATATCTGGCGTTCAAATGAGTAAAAACCAAGTATAAACCCAATACTTACATTTAAATGCGAGATCTGCGCCACTTGAGGTTATTTATTTATTTCTTCTCTTCAGGCGTGCAACAAATCTTGGGATATGTGAGGCCAAGAAGGCTAGTAGCGGTGCAGCCTCCAAAAACAGGTAAAAGCATGGCGCATTTGTGGGGTGCATTTAGAGGACCCTTTGAATTGGGAAACCCTTCATGCGGCATTCTGACGTAAACAATGCTCTGGCAGACAGTAGTGGAGGTATTCATATCCTTTACTTCAGTAAAAGTACTATACTTTGAGTGTTACTGTCATATATGTGTGACTTTCTTAGGAGAACAACTTATCTGTACAAAGCTATCTTTTCATGGTGTCAGACAGGTTATAAAGAGTTTGTTCATCTTAGGCAATCGGAAAATGTAATTAAATTACGCTACGTACTCCCTACAAAAAAAGTCCCCAGTGAACATTTTATATAACTATTATATCATATCATTAGATAAGATTGTTTGCTTAGTTAGCTACCACTACTGCTGATGGCTTTCTGCGTGTGGATACTGTTGTTTCACATTAAATATGATGTAGGCATCCCATGAAAATAAAATTAAATCTGATATAATCTTATCTTTAAAGGTAAAGACTGATATTTTGTCCAGTAATTGTTAGAGGTGGAGGAGAGGGTATGTGGTCATGATGGGGCAGGGAGAGCAGCTGATATGGAGGTATTGTGAAAAGGAGCATATATTGGTAGTTAAAACTATGTAAATATGTAAAAACAAACAAACAAACAAAATAAAAAATATAAAGAAGCATAGATTTATTTGACTTAGATTTTAATATTATTATAGTATGGTTATGGTTGTACTTTCTAATGCTATAATCTCTGCCATTACATACAATGAAACAATAATAATGGAATACAATACACTTTTATTGAGAAAAATTAAAAGGTCATTCCATTGGTTTGCTAATGTTAGCCTATTAAGCACCAGGAACCTTAGCAGCCGACTAAGGTCCGGAGGAAGCTTCCAACTGTGAGGGGCCAAAGGTAACAGACAACTAAGTGCTTAGCTAAGTTTGACTTGCAGGCCAAATAGTGAGAGATGCCTAACACAAGTCAAACTCCTCTTTTAGTCCGTTGGATAAATTTGGCAAAAGGACCAAGCAGAAAAAGTGTGTGTACTGGAGAAGGGCCTCTAAAAAAGGCCCTCACAGGAAGAACGGGGGTGGCATTTTTTAGGGCTCCTGAGAGCAGAGGCTGTCAAGAGTTTTGACAGAGGAGAGGGCAAAGCATTTTGGCATAGCTTTTCCCATAGATTTGATAATATCAGAAAGCGGCCGCTTCTGAATCGGACTCAAGGCTCTAGATTCTGTTTCAATAAAGATTGCTCTATCAGCCACACAGCCTTGCCTCCGCAGAATTATTTTATCATTGAACTACACGCTGACACCTCTGAGGAGGAAAGTCCAGAACTACAAAGACCAAAAACTTTCCTTTGTAAAGTTTTTGGTCAGCTCCGTTGAAGCTAGTTTGTTTTATAGCCTTTTGCTTATCCTCCCTTGGAGCGTTTTGATTTGTACGTTTTTCAGCTCATAGTGCAGTGCAGCTTAAGTTTTTTTTCCTCCTTTGAAGCGATTTGTCTTTGTGTAATTTTCATAGTATATTTTTCTTAGTGCAGTGTAGTCAGTAGTCTTTTCCTTTTCCTCCCCAGGGAGTGATTTTCTGTTTATTCGTTTTCTTTGCCTTGTGGTTGTCTTCGTGTTTTGTTTGTTTGTTTGTTTGTTGTGTTTTGTTCTCCATCTCTCCAGACGAGGTTAAGAGTTTCATAGCCTGGTTAATTTGTCACTCTTTCTTAAGAAGAGCATCTGCATCTGAGTCCTCCTTTTAGCCCAGGCCTGACAGTGACAATGTGAGAGGTGTTGCTCATACTAATGGACCGGAGAAACATAAACTGAATCTGCAGGTACCTTCGACTTGAGTAAGTGTCAGGTTGTTGTTGAGTTGTCTTGCCAAAAAAAAAATCAAATTTGCTAAACTGTTTGCAGACAAATTTGCCAGGCTAAAAACAATGTGGTAACAAGCAGATTTAAAAAATGAATAAATACAAGAGTGAAAAACAGATACATTTAGAGCAGCTAATTATTAAACACATTTATAATCAAATACCACAAGATCAGAGATGAGGGCTCTGAACTGCCTTAGTGGCAGAAAAGAGATTTTAAGGCCCTTGCAGATTATTCCATGTGCCCTGTTAGAAAAATATATTTTACTTAATTCTGGTCTGACAAATGGTATATTGCTATGCTATAATGCCCCTGCTGGAACTATAAAAAGGCTAAGGGAAAGAGGAAAAAAAACAAACAAACAAACAAAAAAAAAAACTTTTGATCAGAGTATCAGTGCAGGAAGTCTGCACATTACTTATATAGTCATGGAGTGCTTTTTCAGTCATGGGGCAATTTTGTATCTGGCATTAGAGGAAAGGTAAAAGGGTCACCATCAATCCATCCATCCATTTGTCGTCAGTGTCCACTGTGTACTCTGCGTGACTGTCATGAGCTAATGGTACTATCCGACCTGACCGTGTGGCGTTAGATCCTGGCCCCATTGAGCATCAACGCAGGAACAGCTCATTCTCAATAACCTGGTCAGCTTGGGGGTCATGCTAAAGTTGTTTATATAAGCTGTTTGAACAATGATAAGGGGAAATGATGGCAGATAGCAAGAATGAACAAATATTTGATGGAGGACAAGCAGCTGTTTGTCAGGATGGCATTAAGCCAGTAGGTTGCATAGCACCCGTAAGTGATTCAGTGTGTCCCCTCAGACAACAGTCTCACAACTAAGCCATTACATGTGCAAATATGACAAAGACATGTAAAACAAATATGCACTAATCGTGCCAAAAGACAAGGATGACAACAAATAACATGTTACACACTAGAAAGGCCAGTGGATATTGTAATCCCTTGTGTTCAGGGAGATTGGGCAGTCTCTCCAAAACCTCATCTAAAAAAAGGTAATGGTAAATAGTAAAGCATACAGCATTAGTAGCCATGGTCCCCCAGATCAGCTTAATTATCTAGTTAATGAACAGTGTATCAGGAATCAGACTTTTGTTTCAGTTTAAATTAAGTTTTATTATTTAAGGAGTTTCTGGGCTAATATAGTGTTTTAGCCATACACATTTTGAACAAAAAAGAATTGTTTTTGTATTATGGAGTATATGCATATGGTTTAATGGCAGTATTAATTTGGTTTAGTGCCTTGTATTTATCTTCCACACACACACACACACACACACACACACACACACACACACACACACACACACACACACACACACACACACAGTGCAATCCAGTGGTTTTATGAGCATAGAAAAACAATAGTTGTTACAGTAATTTAAAGATTTTATTGCAGTCATGTGCTAGTATTATTTCTGTTTTAGAACCATATTCCCACATAATTCCACAACCAGAAGGGTACAGGAAAGTCGTTCAGAAATAACCTTCCAAAGCCAGGTCTTGGTGCATTCTCAAAATGTGATGACTCAAGACTAGACTATATAGCCTATGTAACAAAGTAATCCTTTAGTAGAAAAAATATTAAAAAAAAAAAAAGACCCAGCAGTTGCAGAGCCAGTCAGGAAGCCAAGTTAGTTGGGCAGACATTCAGGAGTGGTCAGGAGGGGCACTTCTCCGGTGGCTACTGACAGAGTAGAAGGGAAACTGGATGCATCCATAGCACCCATACAGCACCAAAAGTCAGAGACCATCCAAAAAGTGTGTAACATCCAAAACGGCACAGAAATGACTTAAAATAATCCAGACGTCAGATGGTGATGAAGATGTAGGCATTGTGCAAAAGGTAAAGGCAGCAACTGGGTTGTCTGTGTTAAAGCCAATGCTGGATCTTAGTTCAAAGCACCTTCTTTTGGTCCCAAGCAAAGAGCCTACTCTACCAGAGGATGTCACTATTGAGGAGAGTCTCAGTATTGAGGAGAGTCTCACCACTATAGGTCAAGTGTTCCAATCACAACACAAATCATTTCTTTTGGGAGTTGAACAGAAAATCAGTCCCTGATCACCAAATCACCCCCTGCATCCCAGACATGCTTGACTTTCTCACAGTTAGCTTGTAGTTCATTGTTACCCCTTTTTGACCAAGGCAGTTCAGGTACTGGTTCGGAGTCAGTGCCCACTCTGAAACCAATTATTTGCATTTCAACAGCCAAAGAACTGGCTCAAGCTCAGGAAAACTGGTCTCTGAGTGACACCATCACTTTGCTGGTCTAGAACATAGAATATGAATATATATGGGGTTTGGCGCAGGGCTATTGTGACCAAGAACCAACTAAAAATACTTAGGATGGCCAATTTTGAAAACCAGTGCTAAGGTAACATGTTCTGACATATCCATGGGAGAATAAACAAAATATTTCAACTATTTTCACCAATTGAAGCAACAGTGACCAGATGACTAGTTGTGTTTTGATGCAAACATGCAAGTGCGTGTCCATGCAAAGTCAGGAGCAGCAAGTTTGTAGAGTTGATGTAGCCATATTTGTTCAAAGTTCCATAGTTGTTCCTGGGACAATGCTGGGAATTTGGAGACATACACAGTGACTCAATAATGGGACCCTATGGTTGTCAATGGCACCTGGATGATAACCTGGTCGACCGCCTAAACTTCAAGAACCACGTCTGCCACTTGAGTTTTGTGTTCCAATGGTATCAGAAACACAAGATGGCACTCATTCCACACAAGTGTGAAGTGTTCAAAAGGAAGATGTGGTTTCTGGGGTGTCTGATGTCTGGCAAATGCTACACAATTGATCCAGATGAAGTGGCTCCATTTCAAGCATGAAAGGTGGAGATTTGAGAAAAAATGCTGGGATTTCTCTCTCATTATTGAGCATACTTACCAAATTTCTCCAGAATATCAAAGCCTCTCAAACAGCTGCTCTCAGTACCTCTTGTGAAAGCACGAACTGAGGGGCCCAAGAACAAGAAAAAAGTAATCACCATCAGAAATAAAGGCAACTGTCTACCTAACACTACTTTGCACTTGATACAAAGCCACAAGGAGACCCTGAACCCTATCCTTGACAAACTGATCAAGCCTCTCATCCTAGGGTATCCAGATCTCATGCAACCTTTCATCCTCCATTGTGATGCCTCCTAGGAAGGACTAGGGGAGGTCATTTATCAGAGGCAGAACAACAAGATGGTACTAATCAGATATAACTCCAGAACACTGATAGGATTACTTAATTACATTTATTGCTAGAAGTGCTTTTTGTTCTCAAGTCCATTTATTATCAGATAAGACATTTATTCAAGTATTAGTCATATATAGGTGAGTCACCCAAAGTCTTTCACTGTAAAAGTGTCGCAGGATGAGGCGGGCAGAACCATCTGTGGGAGTTCTTCTCTTGTGCTGTTGGGGATGAAGCCACCCACATAACAGTTCTTCGGGTTTAGACTATTATCAGCAACCATTTTTGACCAATAGGAGATATGCGTTCGGTTCATATCGATTTAGGGTCATTCCTTTTCTTTGGTACTTGGAATGGTCCCGTTTGTGGTGTCTGTAGCTCTCTGTGGTCTGTGGGTGTGCTGGTGGGCAGAGCCGGCCCTGGGCATAGGCAGTATAGGCAAATGCTAGGGGCGCTGTCATCTGCGGGGGGTGCCAAAAATGGGGGAGGAAAAAATAATAATAAAAAAAATATTCAACTTTTTTTTTTTTTTTACCAGCGCCATTACTACTATTAATTCGAAATATTATAAGCCCACTGCAACATAACGTCATAGCAAAGACTATTAAATAATGGAGAGGCCTTTTTTCTGGGTTCTGGCCCCTTGCACTGGTCTGTGGGGGCGGGTTGAGAGGCGAGCTGCCTGAATCTGACCGGACCGAGACCCCAAGACCCAGAGAGAGATTTACTGATACTGTAGCGGAATTACAAGGTCCAAAAGACTGAAAGCATCCGGCGCCCAGTGAAGGGAAAGAAGGAAAGACATGGGAGAAAAACGTGAAGAAGATACTGGTACAGTAACATCAATGTGATGAAGTGAAATAAATTAATAGTTTAATGATCATAATTACCATGGTTGGAGCAGAGTGTTAGCTTGCTAGCTTACTTCAGACAATAGCAGCATTGTTTAATAATCAATAAATAGCTGAGTCGACGTGTGCTAATGTTACATCACTGAAATTCATCAGGGACGTTTGGAAAGTTAACGTAAGGCCTGTTCAGGTGTTATTTTACAGGTGTCTTTCCTGCTTGTATGTCAGTTAAAATGCTATTAGTTTTCCATCCCCTTTGTAACAGGGTAGTTGTAAGCCTTTGGTTTATTGTGTCACAGTTTATGTTTGTTAAAGTTTACATCACTGTTAAAGTGTATTGCTGTTAATACTCCACACCTTAGCTTTCCTATATCATTCATAGGCGAAATATATATATACACTGCACTTGTACTCTGGTTAGATTGAACTGCATTGCAATGACAATAAAGTTAACGAATCTCATCACATTTTCATTACTAGTCTACATTAGTCTTATGTATGGCACACATCAAGCATCTGTTGTTTTGTTTTTTTATTAAAATGTAACATCCAGTGGTCACATATTCTTCTCTTCCCTCTTCAGATGCACTTTTAACATATTTCCCCACCAGCCCAGGGACACAGCATCAGGTGCTCCTGTCCCTCTACCTCAGCACAGCAGAGTGACACAGCATCAGGACTAAAGGCTGCTCCAACAGACCTGCTGACTGGACATCTCTTCTAGCTGACAAAGTGAGATGAGAGTAAGTTCACAGATGACCATTTCAAATAAAAAAGCAGTTACACATTTCCACAAAACAAAGATGGGAGAGTATCAACATGACTTTTGTAACAGAGTCTTAGTCAATGCTGAAAAAATCAAAAGAAGCTGGCTGATGTACTCAAACAGAAATGATAGCTTGCACTGCTTCTGCTACTAAATGTGTTCTCCAAAAGAATACAGACTTGGTAAGGAAGGACTAAAGGACTGGAGAAATGCAAGCCACTTGCTGAAGGTTTATGAGGATAGCCGGGAGCACAATACCCACATGGCAACATGGAAGGAGTTGGAGGTCGTTTTGCAAAGCGGCTGACAATAGATGAGCTAGAGATGGTACTCTGAGGCTGAGAGATCCTATGTTTGCACAATGCCTTATTTATATTGTATTTTTAATACTTGTTTCTTTCTTCAGTTTTTATTTAGTGTGATATTTTTGACTTAAAAGAAATAAAATCTTGAATACATGCATGCAGTTTCTGTGTGAGTGTATGAAAATTGATTGTGAAATTGACTGCGATGCAAGAGAGTGCCAGCTAAGATCTTGCCTAGGGCACCACATTACCAACTGCTGGTGGGTGATCCACAACTTCTTCTGGGCTACGGTGCCAGCGTTGCTTCTCTGCTCCTTGGAAATGAGCGTACATTTTCTTCCGGGCCTCCGGTGCCACCGTTGCTCCTCTGCTCCTTGGAAACTGATGTACATCCTCTTCTGGGCCTCTGGTACCAGCGTTGCTCCCAGGGGTGGATTGGCCATCAGGAGTACCGGGACTTTTCCCGGTGGGCCGGTCACTAATGGGCAGATGGACGGCCGTTTTTTATTTTATTTTTATTTATTTATTTATCTTTTTTTTTGCCATGCCTTGCCTTGCCTTGGTAACTATTGTAACTCTCCCGGCCCGGGGAGAGAGACATGCATCGGCTCGGCCCACAGTACTCAGCTGCAGTCACAGCAGAGAGGTGACGATTGGCCCAATGGCTTGTCTGTCTAAAGAATACCTGGCCCAATGGCCCAATGAGAGGCTACAGAGGCCCAGGAGACCCACCCACGCATGTTCTAGACCCCCCTGTTAGAAGTATGAAATACATGAATATTATCAGTTTTGCACATGCCACAATTCATTACCCTGCTTTGCTTAAAGTCTGTGGAATGTTACAGAAGGTCGAGGCTAACCACAAGACACATATATCTGCTCATCCGCACGACAACAATGTTGTTATCTGTATTCTGTGTTAACCAATCATATTACGATCACGGCCACTGCTTTTGAATAAAAGGATGTGCAAGGGGAAGGTATCTTTGGAAGACTGCTGGTCAGACTCACAGGGCTGACATCCGTACTTCCCCTTTGCCAAGAAAGACAAAACACTCTGAGTCCGTGTCTGATTTTATGGTGTTCATTAGTGTTAAACCTAACACCCCTCTCGTCCAATCACTGTTAATGATGAGGAGTCGATGATGAGAGAGAGCGAGAGAAAAAAACAACAACACATCAGCACATGAAAAACAAAAATGGAGAAGGAAAGTAAAAAGTGCAAAGGCGGTGCAGAAAAATTGAGGGAAAGAAAAAGAAAAGCTCCAGCAGCACAAGCTGCTAAAAGTAAAACAATTCCTCAGATGTTTGCTGCAGGTGCCGGCCTGGCTGGGGCTAGCAGCACCGATGCTGCAGCTTCAGCAGCGGGTCCTTCATGTGAGTCTGACAGTTAGTCTGAAGAGAGTGAGGCTCCCATTACCACTGACTGCCCTTTTGGTGCAGGAGGAGGCTGAAAACATAAGTGTTGAGGAAGACTCTCCACCATGTGAAGGAGGTAGTGACACCATGGTAAGCAGGTATGTGCCTTCTAGAATGGTGTGGATAAACATTCATTAAAATAAATGGTTCAGAACGGTTGATTAACTGTCTATGAACTTTACTTGACATAATAAATTGCAAATTCTGGATGGTGTGGTGTGTTACAACTAAATCTAGTTATCTAAAGTATTGGAAAACAATACCCATATTCATATACTATCCTGATTAATTGATTAGTTGCTTTTATTAACCACTTAAGCCCTATTTCATAATTTCATCAAAGTATGCAACACAAAATTGCAGATCTACAAGCTCAGTTGTGCTGCCAGTGTCCTGATGTTCTTTAGCCATCCTTGTAAGAGCAATACACTTACATTCCTCTTTTCTTGGCTGTCTATCATACATTTATTTAGTGAAGACTTTAGAACTTGAATGGATATTATTCAGTAATCACTTAAATAATGTATACATCTTTTGTTGTCTGTCTTTCCCAGGGCTCTCTATTTGTGTGTTTTTGAGCGACCTACAGTAACTGGCTGCCAGCTTGCCAATGCCATGATTCACTGCTTGTACCTGTATGAATGAGTGACAAATAAACACTCTTGAATCTTAAATCCTTTCTCCAGTATCCTTCTTAAGAGCAAGTGAGCAATATACTGTTTAGTTATCATTTATTTTATTCAAGGCTTCAGAATATAAAGGGATATTGTTTAGTATAGTTGTGTTATTAATAGCGTGTGTGTTTGTATGTACATCAACGGGGCAATTGGCAAAATATCTGCACGCGGATTGTAGTGGGCCGGTCTGGACCAAAAAGTCCAGGGCCAAATTTTTGTCCCAGTCAACCCCTGGTTGCTCCTCTGTTCCTCTGGAAGCTGGCATACATCTTCTTCTGGGCTTCCGGTTCCAGCATTGTCCTTCAGGTGTGAAGGTCATTCCCAGGGATGCGGCCAACGCTTTATGACTCCGTAGGTGATGAGGAAAATGGCCCACTGGATGTAGCGGGACCTGGCTGATATCTTCTGCCTGGTGGAGGTGTCCTCTTACAGTGGGATGCGTGGATCCAAGTTTGGCGACCCTCACACTTGACTGCTGTGTTGGTAAGCAGGATGTGTTGTGGTTTCGACCAGCTGTGTTTGAGGGCGTTTTTCCTCCGGAACTCTCTGATGCAGATCCAGTCTCCTGGTTGAAGGTTGTGCTTGTCTGAGGATAAACTGAACAGCAGAGGTTAATGCAGAGCACAATGTTTGCATAGACTCATCCATGGCATGAAGGTTCATCTTCTTCATCCTGAGTTGCTTAGCAAGCATTTTGTTAAAGAAACAAAATCAGCCTTCTTACAGGCCCAGGCTTTGGCCTGGTTGGAGAACGTATATATACATACTCGAAGATTGTCATATCATTACATTTTCAAGGTACAAGGAAGTTGGTGCAACAACGCGGCCATTGTTGTGGACACACACGTTATTTACATTTTTACATCCATGAAAAAGCCTCAGTTTTTGCTTCTTCAAATCAGCCGATTCTTGTAAAAAAGAGAATGTTGTTACTTAAAGCAAGATCCATCCATCCATCCATCTTCTTCCATGTTATCCGGGGCCAGATCGCGGGGGCAGCTGTCTGAGCAGGGACACCCAGACTTCCCTCACCCCGGACACTTCCTCCAGCTCTTCCGGGAGGATCCCAAGGCGTTCCCAGGCCAGCCGAGCAACATAGTCACTCCAGCGTGTCCTGGGTCTTCCTCGGGGTCTCCTCCTGGTGGGACATGCCAGGAACACCTCCCGAGGGAGGCGTCCCGGGGGCATCCGAAACAGATGCCTGAGCCACCTCAGCTGACTCCTCTCGATGTGGAGGAGCAGCGGCTCAACTCCGAACTCCTCACGAGTGACAGAGCTCTTAACACTATCTCTAAGGGAGAGCCCCCGCCACCCTGTGGAGGAAACTCATTTCGGCCGCTTGTATCTGGGATCTTATTCTTTCGGTCATGACCCAAAGTTCATGGCCATAGGTGAGGGTAGGAACGTAGATTAACCGGTAAATCAAGAGCTTTGCCCTTCGGCTCAGCTCTTCACCACGAAAGACCACACCGCATTACTGCGGCCGCTGCACCGATCCGCCTGTCAATCTCACGCTCCATCCTTCCCTCACTCGTGAACAAGGCCCCAGGATACTTAAACTCCTCCACTTGAGGCAGGAGCTCTCCCCCAACCCCGGAGGGGGCAAGCCACCTTTTTCCGGTCGAGAACCATGGCCTCGGACTTGGAGGTGCTGATTCTCATCCCAGCTGCTTCACACTCGGCTGCAAACCGCCCCAGGACATGCTGGAGGTCCTGGCTCGAAGGAGCCAACAAGACCACATCATCTGCGAAAAGCAGAGATGAAATCCAGCGGCTCCCGAACCAGACCCCTCCGGCCCGTGGCTGCGCCTAGAAATTCTGTCCATAAAAATAATGAACAGACCCAGTGACAAAGGGCTGCCCTGCCGGAGCCCAACATGCACTGAGAACAGGTCTGACTTACTGCGGCAATGCGAACCAAGCTCCTGCTCTGTTCGTACAGGGACCGTACAGCCCTTAGTAGAGGGCCCCCGACCCCGTACTCCTGGAGCACCTCCCACAAAATGCCATGAGGGACACGGTCAAATGCTTTCTCCAAGTCCACAAAACACATGTGGACTGGTTGGGCAAACTCCCAAGAACCCTCGAGCACCCTGCGGAGAGTATAGAGGTGGTCCAGTGTTCCGCGGCCAGGAGGAAAACCGCATTGTTCCTCCTGAATCCGAAGTTTGACTATCGGCTGAATTCTCCTCTCCAGTACCCTGGAATAGATTTTCCCAGGGATCCTGAGGAGTGTGATCCCCAATAGTTGGAACACACCCTCCGGTCCCCCTTTTTGAATAGGGGGACCACCACCCCGGTCTGCCAGTCCAGAGGCACTGTCCCCGACTGCCACGCGATGCTGCAGAGACGTGTCAACCAAGACAGCCCCACAACATCCAGAGACTTGAGGTACTCAGGGCAGATCTCATCCACCCCCGATGCCTTGGTACCTCAGTGACTTTGGCTTGAGTGATGAATGAGTTAACCTCTGAGTCCCCAGCCTCTGCTTCCTCTATGGAAGGCCTGTCAGTAGGATTGAGGAGATCCTCAAATATTCCGTCCACCGCCCGACAATGTCCCCAGTCGAGGTCAACAGCTCCCCACCTCCACTGTAAACAGTGTTGGTGGAGGACTGCTCCCCCCTCCTGAGGCCCCGAATGGTTTGCCATTTCTTCAGATACTTTCAAATGTGAAGATTTGGTTGGTTTTAATGTGGTAAAAGAGAAGCTCCTGTGTCTACCAAGAATTATGTTATATCACATTTATCATTACATAAGCTTCTTCTTTTGTTTTTGCTAATTTGATTAGTGGAGTTTGGGCTACAATTTCTCCTGTTTCAATTTGGTCACTGACCTGACAGCTCTACTGGTTCGATTTGGTTGCTTGATAGAGTTGCCTTGGGCAGGGTATGTGGGGCTGCCTTGTTTGGGCAGTTCCTTACCAAATGACCTGGCTCCTTACATAAGAAGCAATTCTCATGGTTAGAGAACGATGGCCTGTGGCTTTGCTCGTGACGTTAGGGCCAAAGTATTCGGCACCAGCTTTCTTTTTGGAAGCTTCCTCTGCCACTGCGTTCTCCTCTAGTTGTTCCACCTTGTAGTGAGACCCTTGAGAAACCAATAGCATTTCATGCATTCTACATTTTCCTTGTTCGGTGTTATCCCAATCCCAATGGTGTTGTGCTATTCCTACTAAAAATCTCTGACCATTGTTTTTAGCTTCCTTCGGCTCAAAGGTTTGTAGACAACTTCTTTTCCCATTGTAAATTGTGGAGCTAATTTTGTGGGTTTTTTTTCTTTGGATTTCTTTGGTCTTCTGCTTTTCTTGTTGGAACCCACCCTTGTTCTTCTACCTGAGTATTCATCTCAGGTCTTGGGTATTCAGAAACCCAGTCGTCATCAGTGCTATCAACACTGGAGTATTTGATCACTCTTATACGATAAAGGCTTTTTATTGTGATCGTTTTTCTTTGTTTTAGTGTTTCTACAGGACCTGTCCAATTGACTGTCCGGCTTAATCTTAGTCTGCGTTCTGTTTTTTTCTCTCTCCTTCTTCTTCTTCTGAAAAATATACATCCCAGTACTGGATGAGAGCAGGGATTCTTGTCCCCCAAATCAGACTCACAGGATATATACCTGGTCTTTTTCTCTCACCATGTTGATGTTAAGTAGAATGCTAACTAGGGATGTCCCAATCCGATCTGTAGGATCGGGCGCGTAGCGTTACTCTGGCAAACTTGTGGATAAAATGTCTGCAGCATGGAAATAACTTAAATTAGAAAGTGAAAGCAGTCCAACGGCGTCATGTAACATCTGCAATACGGCCGTTTTGCGGAGCTGCACTTAATATTACTTATTTGATACGGCATATAAAAATCTAACACTCAAAGAATACAACGTGTTCACTCGAGCAGTACAGGCAAGGACACCGAAGCAGCAAACACTCGCGGATACTTTCAAAAGGAAAGAGACATATCCTTGAGACAGCGACGTGGCCACAAATATTACAGAGAAGCTAATTAAATTAATCACTCTGGATAACCAGCTCATCTCCGTGGTAGAGTATCAGGGTTTTCTTCATCATCTGGAGTTTTTGAATCCCCGGTGTGCCCTACCATGTCTGCATTACATTACATTGACTCCACTTTAGAGTTACAGCGTGCCGGTATGCGCACTAGTTTCGTGGGTTGCATCCAGCAGAGTATGTAAAACAGTCAAGGAGATGCTGAATGCTGTTAAATAGACAATTAACGCGTCCAAGTCATTTTACATGACAACGTAAGGAATATGTAAAAGCAGTGGATGATATGAAGGTACCAAGCGTGAGCTGCGTCTCACACACTTCAGCGGGCTGTACACGAGGGTCTGCTGTCACAGTGCAGCATAAAATACCCTTATTTTTTTTAGATTTTTGCTAAATTATTACAATCAAACACTTTGAGTAAAGTGACAACGCTAAAAGTTCCACAGAAAAATACCGTTATTTTATAGATTTTCCCTAAATTATTACGATCAAACACTTTGAGTAAAGTGACAATGCTATGAGTTCCGCAGAAAAATACCGTTATGCTACAGATTTTTTCTAAATTATGATCAAACACCTTTAATATGATTTAACAACCACCTTGGAAAAAAGGTCAATGACTGGCAGCTATGGCTGCCAAGCAAAAACCGTAATATTAAAGTAAAATATCCTAATTCAATAAAGTCCAGAAACATTACTTGTACAGAGATTTTCATGAAATGCTCTGCAGAAAAATACCATTATTTTACATATTTTTGCTAAATTATTACAATCAAACACTTTGAATAAAGTGACAATGCTAAGAGTTCTGTAGAAAACTACTGTGATTCTACAGATTTCTCCTAAATCATGATCTAACACCTTTAATAAGCCTTAAAAACCACCTTGGAAAAACAGTCAAGTGACTGGCAGCTACGACTGCCAAACAAAAACCCTAAATATTTTCACTCTTTCAATTAAAGTAGGATGGGGAACTTAATTACTATTATTATTAATTTTTTTTTTTTTTTTTTTTTTTTTTTTTTTTTTTTTTTTTTTTTAAAACTATTTTGTCTTTTTGAACAAGACGGCAGGCTTGTGGCACTTTTATGTTTATTATGCTAACCCTAGCAACGGAGGGACAGGAGCGCATCATTGAGCGCATTGTTTACACACGCGACCAGCTGATTGCGCTGTGTAAACCTGCACTGCTGTGTGAACCTGCACTGCTACCCGGAGCCAGACCTGAGGTCCTGAAGGAGCTGCGGAGGAGACGCCGTGGCTGCAGAGCCGGAGTAAAGAGGAGGGGGAAGAAGAGGAGACACAGACCGGCTGTACCGGCGATCGTCATGGGAAACGTGAGGTCTCTGGGGAACAAGACTGACGAGCTCGCCGCGCTGATAAAGTCTCAGAGGGAATATCGTGAGTGCAGTATGTTGTGTTTCACGGAGACATGGCTTCACTCAAACATCCTGGACCACAGCGTGGCGATT
The DNA here is from genome assembly GCA_963678695.2 of Diplodus puntazzo. Lineage (NCBI taxonomy): Eukaryota > Metazoa > Chordata > Actinopteri > Spariformes > Sparidae > Diplodus > Diplodus puntazzo. Next base: position 3,081,354 of record OZ023159.1, read on the forward strand.
CCCGGCTTCAGCACTGTTCGGGCGGACAGGGATGTGATAAGCAGCGGAAAGAAGAAAGGAGGAGGGATTGTACTGTATGTGAGTGAGAGGTGGTGTAATCCCGGACATGTTCACGTGAAGGAACGTCTCTGTACCCCGGACATTGAACTGTTGACTGTGGGGATGCGGCCTTATTATTTGCCCCGGGAATTCACGTACGCCGTCATTATCGGTGTGTACGTTCCTCCTTCAGCTGATGCAGCGCTGGCCTGTGACGTCATCCACCCCGCTGTTGCCCAGATACAGACGCTGCATTCTAACGCATTTATTGTCATCACTGGGGATTTTAATCACATCTCACTGGACAAAACCCTCCCAACATTTCACCAGTATGTTGACTGCCCCACCAGAGACTGTAACACACTGGATCTGTTGTATGCAAATATATGTGTGTATATATATATATATATATGTGATTGGCTGCAAACAGGACACTCTGGAGGCTGTGGTGGAGTGGAGGACACTGAAAAAACTGTTATCCATCATGGATAATCCTCTCCACCCTCTCCAACTCACACTGGTCAGACAGCGGAGCACCTTCTCCGGAAGGCTGCTTCAGCTTCGCTGTCGTAGCAACAGATACAGGAAATCTTTCCTGCCACAAGCCATCACTTTATACAACGACTCTCTCACCTCTGCCTGATAGAGAACTCTGCTCTCTCTACTGTTTTTGTTGTATATATTATTATAGTTTATTGTTTATTGCACACTGTGCACTGTATATATACACTATGTATATATTGGATTCTATTTATGTTATGTACGAAGTGTTTTATTTGTGGACCCACAACTGCTGTAACAAAATAATTTCCCAGTCTGGGATCATTAAAGTATTTCTATCTATCTATCTATCTATCTAATTACAAATGAAATACACACAACTGTTGATTCTAAAACCCCTTTATTTAATGTATTGAGTAGTAAATTTACAATATCAACCAATTATTCACAAACAGTTCTTCAGAGCCCCCCAGGAGGAATTGAAAAGCTAAAAAAGTACGTACCACTGAAAAGTCCTTACTATGAAAAGTAGGATTTCTTTTTTTTTTTTTTTTACCATTTATTTAAACAACCATGAGGAGTTTGCTGTTTGCTATTTTGGGGTGTGGCTCAATTCAAACAAGCTCAAGAAATAATTTGTCTCTCACCATTGACTGCCATACAAACCTTTTCTGAAATAAAGTTCCATGGTGTATACCGGAAGGAGCGTGACTTTGGCTCTCTATTATTGCAGTAAAACTATTTACAAATGTGTGCGGAGAGTTGTGTCTGTATCTCAATCCATGTGTGTGTAATCAAATTAAAAATGTGAAAAAGAATCACACAAATCACCACACACATTTACAAATCTACCGTGGCAGAAGTGTGGCAAAAGTCACGTGTGAAAAGACAGCCAATTGAGAGGCCCATGTAAGTTGTAACTGATGACTTGTCTGTATTTCCAGCTCTTGGAGCAAAATACTTAGACTTTTCTGCCAACACTTTCAAAGATTTATCTGCACATACAGTTCTCCATAATAATGTAAGGGATAGTGGATAACATTGACCAATATCTTGTCTTATATATTGCAGTTGATACTTACTAATGGTAGACTTGTCTCTCCGTTGGGTGCCTGTTCTCTGCCTTAAACCTTGTTCCAATGCTTGGTCTGCAAAAAATATATGCAAATTTGTCATCATTAGCAGTTATCAGTGTAAAAAATACAGTTACACATACATAACACACATACATATGGCCAAATATAACATCTCTGTAACACCTCTCCAAGACAAGCATAAGCCTTATCATATACTGTATTTTTGTGTAATTTAGGGGGAGCTGATGCAAAAATCCTAAAAAAGTTTGATATCAAAGTCCAGTGTGTCATATTTAGTGATATTTAGTCCATATAGGGGACCTGACAGAAATGGAATATAATATTCATACGCTGTTTTCCTTAGCATATAACTGCATAAAAGTAAGAATTGAGGCGGCTGTGGTTCAGGGGGTTGAGTGGTCGTCCAATCAGATGGTTCAATCCCTGACTCTTCCTGTCCACATGTTGAGGTGTCCTTTGCTCCTGTTGGTTGTGAACTCCCTGGTCACCTGTCGATATCAGTGAGTGTGTGTGTGTGTGTGTGTGTGTGTGGCAATAAATTGCACATGGCCTATCACAATACAAGACAATAACTAGAAATACCTCAAGGTGGTTGTATGCCTCTGTGCAGATGTTATTTTGAAGTTGACATTCATGTGTTCAGATGCATATAACATATGTAGTGAAGATTTGATTTTTTTTAAAATAATGTGTATATTTTTCAAAGTTGAGAATATTACTTTATATACTTTAGTTTGTTATAAACATCCAGATTATGTGCTCATTGACTCTGCATTATCACCAGCGTGGAGGCACAAGACTTATTTGTGTATAATACAGGCACTTAATTAAGAATTGCATATTTAATCACATGTTGTTATCTGCTATCTACCCTACACACACCAAACATCAGATCAGATTGAAAATATTTCACACCACTGAGTAAATGAATCATATTGTGTGTCAATATGTGTTTGGATGTGTGTGAGAAGAGGAAAGGGTATTACCTGCAGGTTGAAACTAACAACCCCACAATACATCACAGCAACTCCCCAGGCACTTCTGGAGCTCATGCTGCATTTTTCCTTTTGCAAAGAAAGAGAGGATAGAGACAGGATAGGTCATATTTATCTTTCTTCTACTAATTTCTCAACTACTTGAACAACACCAAATGAGAGATGAGGATGGCAGTTATGTTAAGCAGACATAGTGATTCAATCTCACTGATCAGGATTTTTTAATGGGGCAAATAGTATTTATGTAAATAACTTGAAAACATTCACATCTTTTATTGTCTTAGAATGACCTGTAGTATAGGCTGTATGACTTACCTTTTACCTCTGACAATCACCACCTTGCCTCGATGAGCGTCTCTGGAATTAGAACAAGAGGTATCAGTGAATTTATATAGTATGTATATAAGTATATGGAACTTAATATACATTTTTATTCTTTCTAATTTGGATGTATTGCTAGGTATTCATTAAGTTAATAAAATATCCATCAATCAAGCAGTTGCATTTTAGCTGGTAAAACAAGGCGTGAAATAGATCCATCTAAAGCTTATAAGGGTGGGATAGGCAGGGAACATACACACAAATGTTTCCAGTGCTGTTTTACTGTACAGTAAAATGTATATTCACCCACGAATTAATATTAACTTACTACTACAGCTACTAATGTAATGTAAGACAAGGCAGACACTTGAGGACGTCACCTTGGTCTTTGGGAAACAGCGATCAACATTCTTCACTATTTTCTGACAGATAGATGTAACGTAACGTGTAGGCTACTCTGCTGCTCACATCATGTTCACGTATCAGACAGTTACATCTTATTTTCCTGGCTGAGTTGTGCCACTGCTTTACTTATTTTACCGTGTAAACATGCGCGCGCACACACACACACACACATAACCAACTGTTAGGTTACTTACTCGTTGCCTGCAAACAGAACAAACAAAACCTCTCATTTAAACCACATTCAATATTCAAATCACGAATCAGGCCAACAAGCTAACTAATGTTGTCTCCTGTCACTTTTAACTTAATGTTACTTAAGGTTAGCTAATCTGTTTGATAACACCATCACTGAAAATTAAAGGTCTCATATTATACTGTTTTTCATCAATTTCACACAGCTGTCAGAAGTCCAAAAGCTCTGTATTCGATATGCATTGCCCCAAACCCATGCGTGGTCCTGAATTTTAGCTGTCTAAAAGTCGCTCTACAGAGCTCTATTCAGAGCAGGCTGTTTCTGTGCCTGCACCTTTAAATGCTAATGAGCTCCGTCTGTCAACACCTACGTGGAGAGCCCTGCCTGCTACTCACTCTCAGGGAGAGGACTCCCCTTGCGTTAGCAGTAGCATGCGCTAATGTTTACAGTGGATGTAACGCTATGGCTCGCGTGTTTGTCTCAAACACAGTTTCCAAACTCTTGGACACTGTTCGCATCGTCTCTGTCTCCAGTCTGCACATGTTTCCAGACTGTTTACTGTGACAACCAAGCTCCCTCGTAATGTTATTAACATCAAACTCGCTTAAAACGCCATTGCATAGCGGACCGAAGCGGCGCTAACTAGTTAGCCAGTTTCCAGCGGACTTCTCCAGACTCGTAGGCAACTGTGAATACTATCAAACCGCGGCCACACTTAGCAGTGGCTCAGGTGCATTTGCTGGGTCCCGTATGGGTGGGACTGATCCTTTTACGAGGGTCAGTGTCGAGGCAAAGCCAGCTTTGTACTGACCCTCGTTACTGAAGCAGTCTGATGTGAAGTGGTTAGCACACACATACAAGCTAACACGAACCGCAGTCGGCACGTTGTCATTAAAAATGAAACACGACCACTGTCTCTTCTGTTGTTCTGTAGCTGGGACAGAATATAGGCACTGATGTTGATTTTTACAACCAACAACAGAGCTACTTGCGTGTCTAGCTCTGAGCGACGACATTGCGATACACTGCTGTCTCACTGCTGGACACACCGAACTTCACCTCGGGGATGAACGCCCCCCTCTCAGATATCTCCTATCGCCGCCCAGAGGAGGCTGGGCTATGATAATAACTCCTTTCGTTACATAACGATAGGAGCTGAATCTGAACAGCCTGTAGGAGCGCTGTTTTAACAGTGGGTGGGCTGCAGAGACCATGCAGGAATCACTTGTTTTCCTCATTCTGGGAGTTGGCAGGCTCAGGGAGGACCAGCATATATATGTAGAGACCAGAGAAAACGTTTTTTTCATAGATAGATTTGATCGCTTCTAACCGGCCCGTGAACCACTGCTCGGCCGTGAACATGCGAGCTAGCGCTAGCTCAACGTCCGCAAACAACTTCTCAGTTGTTACTGCAGATGTTCCGACGTGAACACGCATGGGAGACCGTCTCCTACACATGCTCACAGCCGAGCAGATGGTATGAAATGGTCTCAGTTGTTCACAGACGGCGAGCTATTGTTCCGCAGTGAACACGCAGAGAGGACGGTATGAAATGGTCTGTTATTCACGGCCAGTGAGCTACGTAAATCAGTTAGCATGTTGTGCTAAAGGACAGTGTGTTAGATGCCCAGGAGCTCTTGGCAGTCGAACGACTTCCTTTGTGTTGGTATATGTAACTACGTGTGTAGTGTTAGCTGATGGCATGAGAGACCCGATCTAAGATTACCAACACGTTATCTGCAGTAAAGCAATCACTACTTTGTTTTGGAGCCGGAGACAGGGGTTACCTGCTACATGTCTGCTTTGCTACAATTAACGTTAAGAAAAGTTGCCTTGCAAATGTGTATTGCTCACTTACTAAATCTAATGTGAAATGAGGGATTTACATGGGTTCGCTCGAATTATGATTTGCCAGATTTTGCCTTATCAAATTGATTTTTTTAATCATCATTTCTGTCTACATAGCTTTGATTCATGTAACATGAAAAACACATAACATATTACTTCCTTTTGTGTTTAGACAGGCACATCTGTACAGCAGCCTGTGGTGCATCACGTTGCCTGCCAGTCAGACCAACCAGTGACAGCACAGTTGGCACACAGCTTCCCATGAGAACTCTCCAGCCTCACTTCAGAAGCACAGGTTTGTTGAACAAAAGCATATGATGTAATGTTAGTCACTGTGTTACTCTAATGTGTCATTTTTGTTTTACTCTGTTATGAATATGGATTGGCTAATGAAAATTCTGTTTTCATCTATCAAAGGCACACAGAAATCAGTGTCACAGAGGACTCTGTCACAGTTTTGTCTGAGTCAGCAGATGTGACGTAATTAACCTCAGAATTTACCTCTTTTTACATTATTTGTTTCAAGTAGTATGGGAGTTACTACACACACAAAATTGCGTGTAAAATGTGTTGTTTTAATATATCTAAAAGATGTTAAAACCGTTTGAATTAATGTGATTTCTTTTTTTCAGGAACACCGGCTTTTTGCAGGCTAGAAAAGGCGTTGACGAATAGGAGAATTCTGAAAGATGTGGAAAAGCTCAGCCCTCACTATCAGACCACACCGCTGGAGGGATTTCACAGCGTCTTTCAGGTGAATAAAACATCACTATCTGTTTAGTTCATCATAGTTCAGTGTGCTTGCTATGATTTTTAAAGTACTATTTTTCCACCCAAGACTCTACCTGGCCGCCCTGCATTACAATGAAAATGCTGGCCGACCACAGGCAACATCTACAAGTGAACTGCTGTACAGAGTCAACTTCCCCAAATCTAAACGCGGAGAATGCACCGCAAAGCCTGTGAAAGCAGAGCCAACATTCCGTAACTTTTACAATCTTTATTTGAACCCCACAAATTAAAATAAACATGGACACACACCTCACACAAAAGGTTGAAAATAAACACAAATAAAATCTGAATTCTTTTTAGATGGTTTTCAAAATAAATAATAAGGAGAATGTATAAATTAGTAAAAATAAGAAGAGACACTTTACAACACTGCAGCACAAGGTTTTTTGGTTCTGGTGCAATTTTCTTGTAAACATAAATTTTTGTTTATTGCACTGCAGACTGCGGCGATGCTCTGTTGGACCTGATCTTCAAGGTTTTCCAGGATCCTACCCCATATGTGAATAAGGTGCTGAAACATACAATCCCTGAAGACCTCTCGGCTCAGTATGAAAGACCCGACAAGCTGGACGTTATAACCAGTTACGTGTCAAGGTTCAACTCTCACTCTCTGTCCCAGAAAGCCCCAGCACCAGCTCACAAAGCTTCTGTAAGGCTAGGTATCTATATTGGCTGGACACAATTCAATAGAAAGTCAGCACTGAATGTTCACATCCATGGCAACTGGCAAGTTCAACTGTTCCACTTCAGATATTTATTTTGTATGTCTACAATGTTTCTTGCAATAAAACATCTTTCCTAACTGTTCTGTGTGTTTTCATTGTTTGATATGTAGTTTTCATGTAGAAAAAAATAAAAATAGTAAAGATAAACTATAAGCAATGTAAGATAGAGGAAACAGTTATGTACTTTTCATCATAACACTTTTGCAATAAATTAATACTATTTATGGGACTAAAAGCTTATAGCACTATTCCCCTCAGACGTACAGGTCCATAGACTGTCCGATAAATGTTCAGTGCATGCTGCAGTGCAGATACATTCAGGTAGACAGGTTCCAGGCCAGGAGGGTCCACCATGCATGATGGTGTATCAGGATGCTGCTGTAGTCTTTGTGTAACCTAGAAATTATAAAAAGGTAAGTGAGTGACAATGGATTACAGAAAAGAGACAGCAAAATGACAACCATGTTTGCCCAGTGTTCACACTTACTTGTGATAGTTCCATGCAGCAGATATTCTCAGGTTCTGTAGGCATTTGTTTACAATTACCACAGGACCACCTGTTTTTAAGCAGAATTTGTATTATTCATTGGAAACTACATAGCTAATCAATCATGTCGGGTTGTTTCTTTTGTAATATTTATTTAAAGTTTATAAACCGTTGTAACTGGTTCAAAAACAATTCTGCCGGTAGAGAGGTGATGGGAGGCAACTTTGGCTTACTGAAAACTACAGTTGTTGAAACTTGCTGGCAGTAGCTAATTACAGGTCGTCACTGCAAATAAGAACAGGTTCCCAAATGATTTACCTGGCTACATAAAGGTAAAATAAAATAAATGAATAATATGGGGTTATGCTTTTCTCTAGTATAGGCGAGTGCCCAATTGCATCCGCGTTACTTTAACTGAACAGCAGTAAACACCAGCCGAGGTTGGCTGAGCTTTATGATGCAAACACTTGAGGCAGGAGAAGGGGGCTGTTAGCTGTAACAACATGGGAAGACAGCTACTAAGCCCGTAAAACTTTAGTTTGCAGTAACATTAAAGTAATGTCGACGTAACAAACTTAACTACTGACCACTGAGAAACATCCATGTTCTTTCTTGGCTGCTTACTTTCTTCTGGAGCCTCTTGTTGTTCTGGGTCGGACTCCGGCTCGAACATGTATGGTTGCGCTGCAGTTTGTTGTCCGGCAGCCATTTCTTCCACAAACTCAGCCGTTGTCATGGTCACACGATGCCGTCCTCACGTCTTCCGCAAAGCAGGAAGAGGTGGGCGGTACCGTGGGGGTGGCATGCAGTAGCTCATTAGCATTTAAAGGGAAAGGCACTGAAACCGGCCACCTGGAGCAGGGCTGTGAAACTGGTGTTTCAAGAACCCTGCTGTGCCCCTGCCTTCAGCTTTTTCGACCAAAGCATGTTACTAACATTCTATTTAGACATCAGGGAACCATGTCAGGAAGCAGAAATGACCATAATATGTCACCTTTAACATTACAGAGAAAAACATTGTTAGTATGGACATAAACCCTTATATAATGAGCTACATATTTTTTTTAACAGAGTTTAAATGTAGAAATACACAGATATAAAACTAATCTTTACCTTATAATTACAGAGAGAGACATTAAATTGTTAGTATGGACATAAACCTTTATATAAAAAGCTACATATTTAATTACAGAGTTTGAATGTAAAAGTACACATGAATCTAAAACTAATCAGATTTACCTTAAAATTACAGAGAAAAACGTTAAATTGTTAGTATGGACTACATATTTAATAACAGTTGAATGTGTAATTATATGCAATTATAAAAATAATAAGATTTACCTTAAGATTACAGAGAAAAGTGTTAAGATTGCCCATCAAAACTATCACCCAGAAGCACCAGAAAAATAATAAATCAAGTAAAGACCAACCCACACATCACCTCTAGAGAGTTGCAGACCTCTCTGGTAGCATCTGGGACAAATGTGCATGCATTTACAATCAGACAAAAATTGAATAGCCATAACATTCATGGGAGGGGTGCTAGGAGGATGCCCCTGCTCTCAAAAAAGAAAAACGCTGCCCATTTCAGCTTTGCCGGAGAGCACTTGGAAAAACCAGGGGCCTTCTGGAAGTCCATTCTCTGGACAGATGAGTCAAAAATAGAATTATTTGGTCACAATCAAAACCACAATGTTTGGAGAAAGCCAACACTGCATATCAAGAAAAGAACCACCTCCCAACAGTGAAGCATGGTGGTGGAAATGTGAAGGGCTGGGGCTGCTTTTCTGATTCTGGACCTGGACGACTCCATATTACCCAGGGAAGCATGAATTCTAAGGCCTATTAACTAATTCTTCCCCAGAATCTCCTGCGGTCGGTCAGGGAGTTGAAACTGGGACGAAAATCTATTGTGCAACAAGACAATGACCCAGAGCATTCCAGCAAAACTACAAAGGAATGGCTTCAGAGAATGAGGATTCGTACTCTGGATTGGCTCAGTCAAAGTCCGGACCTTACTCCAATTGAAATGTTGTGGCAAGACCTGAAAAATTTGGTATATGCCAAATGTCCCTCCAACCTCTCTTAACTGGGTGAAGTCTGCAAGGAGGAGTGGGCAAAAATCCCCATAAGCAGATGTGAGAGACTGGTTAGTGGGTACAGAAGATGTTTGGTTGAAGTGATGGCTGCAAAAGGAGGTGCCACAAGCTACTAACTAAAAAGGTTCACATACTTTCGCACATCTTTTTGTGTGTGTCCATTATTTTAAAGGTGTGCAAATTGGGATTTGAATGTGTGTTTAATAATGTTATTTTAATGTTTTTACAAAAACAGTGACCGTGTCTGGAAGGTTCACAAACTTTCAAGCAGCACTGTATACAATCTCCCTATGACCTTTGATCAGTGGGCTGGGCCTTTCACACTGTTATAATTCAGCCGATGCCCCTCAGCCTGACCTCCTGGTCTCCCGTCTTTGGCCCTCCTCCACCCTGGCCCTCATGTGTCCATTCTTGCTTTTCAGTTCTTCCTGTGTGTTTTTTCCCTCTCAGTGTTTTCAGTTCATTACCTCACCTGTCCTTTTCCCTCCTCACTCCAGCTGTTCCTCATCCCATCGTTAGTGTCTCTGTGCATATAGTCTTTGTTCTCCCCCAAGTTCTTGTCAGTACGTTCTGTCTGTCTTCTTCCATGTTACTCCATCTTTGTTCGTGTTCTGTCTTCCCTGTGTTCCTGCCTGTGTTCCCAGCACTTATTTGGTTTGTACTTCATTTCTCATATTTGCTCCTGCCTGCTCCTCTTGTTTCTCCCTGGTATGTTTCCGTTTTTTGTTCCTCCTGTTTGGTCATTGATTTGAACTTTGCTTTTCTTTGCACTTTGTTTAAGCTCTTTAGTTTCAACTTTATTTTTTTGTCTTTTTGACTTGCTTTTTGTTTACTCTGGACATCTTGGTTTTTGTATTCATTTCAGCTATGTTTATTAAAGCTCGCTTTTTGTTCCCCAATTTCCTGCCTCCTGTGTTTGCATTTGGGTACTCACCATGCTAAAACCATAACTTAACACACACGTGTAGCACACAGGAATTAGTCCACCTCGCACATACAGCTCATCTGGTTAATGTCCAAACAGCAATCAAAACTGCGTACATAACTCATTTCTCAATTTGGTTTGTAGTAACTTGGCAATTTTCATAATCATATTTATTATTTATTAATGACAATACACTGCCCAAACTGTTTATAATTACACTGTTTATATTTGTACATATGTATATACTATTCTATTTTTATTTCTGTTCTAGTGCCTCTTCTTACCTTTTTATTTATATTGTTTTCACAGATATATACAATCTTTCCAGGACCTCAGAACAGTGGACTTGGTCTTTTACAGGTGTAGCATGCAAGAATTAGTCCGCCTCTCACATACAGCTCGTCTGGCCAATGTCGACACAGCCCAGGGTAGCAGTGTATGTGTGAACAGTGCTGTAAGGATTAGATAAACAGTACGTGTAAACCTCTTCACTCCAATCTTTTCTGTTTTATTGCTTTTTATCTTGTGTGGCCTGATCTCTTCAAGTGATCATGGTGGACAGGAGGTCATGTGACTCCGGCACCACTTGGTGTTGCCTCGGCCTGCTCAGTCGTGTCCTGGATCCACACACTTTACATATATTATAATTTGTATCAGATATTCTATCAATGCAATTTGTAAAGTGTGATTTTATTGTTGTGTTCTGCACATGTAACATCAAGCACCTGTCCGTCTGTCCAAGCTTTTGCTTACTCCAATCAAGGGGACAGAGACAGAGGATGTCATTCACTGTACAAATTGTATGCCCACTGAGGCAATGTGATGGTGATTCCGGGCTACATAGAATTGATTGAAGTCTCTTATACCTGGAAGCTGTAGGGGAAGCAGGAGAGCATGTGCTGACAATTAAGAGGGAGGAGGTGCTGTTTCAATCCTCCAGTCGGCCTGTTTTCTCTCTCTCTCTCTCTCTCTCTCTCTCTCTCTCTCTCTCTCTCTCTCTCTCTCGCTCTCTCTCTCTCTCTCTCACTCTCAACCTCAAGCTCCTGTCCCACCATCAGGTGGCTGGAGTTGAGCTGCAAAGGGATCATTAGAATATCAAGAATGAGTAGGAAGCTATTGACTATTGGCATAAAGGGTCACCGTGGCCAGGGTGGAACAATACATCACACCTCTGATAAAAAAGCATAACCTGTGATAGTAATGTCCAGTGACAAATAAAGAAAGATAACTTAGCCAAATCCCAGCAATGGCAGAGTCTTGTATTGCTGAGATAGCCTAACTGGAGTAGTTATGATATGCTGCCAGGCTAACCCAAGATGCTTGCTTTAAAATTGTTGTGGTTTAACATTCAGCACATGGTGACTCAGAGTTGGAAATGCATTTGTATTCAATTTCCTTTAAAGGCCTGCTTCCTGCGCCCTTCCTTGGGGTATCACTGTTGGGTGTACTGTTGCACCTCATCATCAGCATACTACTGCCATCAGCATATCTCTGCTGATGGCAGTAGTATGGCACGTTCCATCAGAAGGCTGTTACCAAAGGACAAAGCCCTTGTGCCCACCCCACTACTCTGTGCCACCCATGCACTCCAGAAACATGTAATGGACCACATCTAGCCAAGGGAGGTTGGGATGACATGTCTATAGAGCTTTGCTTCTCCTGAAGCTGCAAAGATTAAGAAGAACTACTACTTTTAAAGATTCAAAGTACCACAAGTAGCCCTGCATCCCAGGGTTCAGGGTTCAAGTGGAGTAATAGGGGACAATGAGCCATTTAAGATATGATGGTGCCAGGCCTTTAAGGGCTTTGTATGTGAGGATCTGCAGGTACCTGTGATCCTTTAAATGATTTCAAATTGTGTTTCAGTTTTTACAGGAAGCCAGTGCAGAGAGGCTCATATGGGAGACAACTGATCTCTTATACTACTTGTTAGTACACTTGCATGAGTGTCCTAAGAGTCTTGTTGGGGCAGCCTGATGATAGGGAATATTAACAGGGAAAAGAATAGACTAATTTCTTTGACAGCCAGGGAACAAAGGTTTCATTAAAACACAAAGTGTTTGTGAAAGACTGTAACATTATTGACCACACAGACAGACACTGATCCATCCAGCTAAATTGAATAGGTGACATGCTACTTGTTCATGCCATTGCATGCCACGATATGACCACACTGGCACAGTGAGATGTCTGTTTCTGCCAAATAACTGTCACAAGTCAATCTCTTTGTTACAAGCCAAAAAGACAAGAGTAAATTACATCTTGACATGTGCTAAACTTCATGAAAAATATTTTAAAAAATAACTACATTTTATAAAATGGAAATTTTTGTAAGTGTCAGTAAAATTAAATCAAAATATTCACCTAGCAATGTGCAATAGCTGAATGTTTTTAGCACCTTACGAATTTAAGGGATGATAAATTATGGACAATTTATTGTACACTATTACACATTCTATCTCTGTATCTCTCTCTCTAGCTATCTATCTATGGAACAATTTCTTAAAGATTGGTTGTTTCTTTATCAAAGTCCCACCCTTGAGACATAAAGGCAGTGGTAAGCCTTTGAATATGCTGTTTTTTTTCTTTTTTCAATCCAAGCTGTATTCCCTCTAAACTCACAAATGGCTGACCTTTGAAAATTGCAGTGTTTAAGCCTTTGCTTTTTAGCCCTCTGTAAATGTCACTTAATGTTATTGGGCCCTGGCAGCAAAGGATCATTAATCTTTCCTGTGCCGGCTGGCAGAGAAAAATACAGCGGGTAGATCCGCTGTATCACTAAGTAGGGACATCAGAGCAGAAGTGTAAACATCATTTGGACATTGCAGTTTTTTCTGGTCAAATGGGTTTGATGTTGATGAAGGGAGACCTTCTTTTCAGAGTGCAGTGATGCACAGTGTTTGATCGATATTGTCAGGAAGGTTGGTAGTTATTCTGCCACTGAAAAGGTGGAAAAGGTGGTATCCTTCTCTTCAACTGAGATAGGGAAAAAGTTATCTTCTTTACTCCATTTTTCCACTCCAGCAGATAATGCAGCTGGTAATCAGTATGCTGAAGCAGAGAGCAGGGATTCTCTGGCTGAACTATTGGTTCTGTAACATATCAGCTTTGATTTTCTCTATATTTCATGGCAGCAATTCTAACACTTTCAAGAAAACAAGTAAATTATTAGAATCAATAATGTGTTTTTGCTGTTAGGCAGCACATTATGATGGGCAAACTCAAACTGTCTTTTATGCTGTTTGCTCAACAACAACACAAACACATTTGAAGCAACAAATCTCTTTTACTGTATACCTTGAATTTAATGAATTTTAAATGAATCTATATGCAAATTCAACTCATAATTATATTCAAAATGTAAAATAATTGTGTTATGATGACATTTGCAGTGGCAGCTTGCAGATGTCGTCAGAAGATAGTTTGTGCCTGTCATCTACTAAAGGCTGCCATACTGAAGAAAGCGTATTGTTTTTCAGGTTCTTTTTTGTTATATTATGTAGTTAACAATAATAGTAATTACCAACTATGTATTAAAACTTAAACTCATTCTGCTCAAGCCCTTTAGTATATTGGCACCTTATAAATTAGCATAAATTTAGCTGACACTTTGGACGGGTTGGGAGGGAGTCATGCTATGCGGGTTCGAGGTGAAGTCTGAACAAGTGAGTCTTTTGCGGAAGATGGCGAGTGACCCTGCTGTCCTGACATTGGTTGGGATTTTGTTCCACGACTGAGGCGTCAAAACAGAAAAGAGTCGCGACTTCCCTGAGCGACCTTTGTTTGCTCTCAGCGATAGCGGTACCAGCTGGCCAGCTGATGTAGTGGAGCGAAGTGCTTGCGCTGGGGCATGTGGTCTGACCAGTGTTTGAAGGTACACAGGTGCAGTTCCGTTGATGGCCTTGAAGGCCAGCGCTATCATCTTGAATGGGATGTGGGCCGCAACAGGAAGCCAGTGGAGGTCCATAAGGAGGGGGGTCACATGGTAGAATATGGGTAGATTGAAAACAAGGCGCACTACAGTGTTCTGGACACGCTGCAACGGTTTAGTTGCAGAGGCTGGAAGTCCAGCCAAGAGTTAGTTGCAGTAGTCGAGGCAGGAGATGACCAGCGCTTGAACCAGGACCAGAATTATTATTATTATTATTATTATTATTATTATTATTATTATTATTATTATTTATTATTATTATTATTATTATTATTACAGTGGTTATTGTAGATACCATTATTATCATTGGTAGTAGTTAGGGCCAGAGCACAAACTGTACGAGGACCCTATTGAAACTGAAGGAATTATATATTTTTCTTCTTTTGCCAATATAATTCCATTTTTGAGAGGCTAAACAAGGGGGCTAAACAAACTCACCAAACTTGGCCCAAGTGTAAATCTGGGTAAAAATCTACACCTGATTTGGATTCTGCAGGGACGTGGCTTAATGGGTTGACCATGCCCAGTTGTCCCTGAGGCCCATTTTGACCTACCTGCATGAAAATTTGGAAAGGCACAAGGCAAATCACAAACAGAAATACCTCCTGGATCCATTGCCTAAACCCACAGGAAGTCCGTTATTTGAATGTTTTGCTAATTGTTGCTGATTTGCATGTGTTGTAGTTCAGCAAACTCCTCCTACAATTTTATCCCAATTGCCTCAAATTTTGTCAGGCCAATATTAACAGCTTTTGGGATGCAAAGTGATCAGAATTTCCAACTTTCAATGAACAATGTGACCGTGACCAATTTTTGATGATTCGCCACATGATGGAAAGCTGCTGTGAAGACAGTGTACATGGTTGAATCGGTATCAAACTTCAAACGTTTGGTAAAGCCTGCCCTGAATACATTAGTATGCAAATATTGAGTTACAATCATACCGCTCCTGGCCAGATGATCCGCACCAAAACAGTGAGTAAAGGGTTAGGGGTTAATAATGCTGTATTGTGACCAGTGTGAGCTTTTGTTGGACGTTGGACGTGATAAATAGCAGCTACCATGCTCAGATGAGGGCTTGAAAATGGTTGTTTTTTACTTTATCGACGATGATATGTGGTTTCTTTCTTGTGACAAATGTACTTATTGTAAGTCACTTAAGGCAAAAGCATCTGTTAAATGCCCTGACTATAATGTAAATGAACGTGGAGGTGCAGTGCATATCGCACCAACATCTACAACAAAGTCTCTTGGTGCCACTACCTCAACCCAACAGAAAGTCAACCATTTTGATTTTATTCTACACATTTTTAAAGATTTACACATGCTGTACGTACATAACCCCTCCTACAGCCTTACCTGATCAACTCAAAAATGTTTACAGGTCAATCTAAACACCTTTGCAATTAAAGTTTTTAAAAGCTTTCATTTGACCGTGGCAGCATGGTGAAGGTCGATCATTTCCTGTAACACAGGAAGTTGTTGTAACTCGAATGATAGTCTTATTAAAAAGTATACATATACTTCTTAAGAGCATCTGTATCAAGGCAGTCTTGAGTTCCAATTATTTCTACAACTCTACAATAAATAATGAATTTTTTAATGGCTGATGACTTTTCTGGGCCCAATTTAAGAGGTCCTGTTTTGCATTGCCATGGGCTGAAAGAGCCCCCTCCCCAAGAACATCAGACCTATTGTCAAGCATGTTGGTGGTAGTGTTGTGCTTTGGGGCTGTTTTGCTGTCAGTGGATATGATCCTCTAAAGAAAGTATTGTAGGCAATCGGACATGCTTCAGTTTCTTGAAGATGTTTCACTTCTCATCCAAGAGACTTCTTCAGTTTACCTGGAGAGGAGTTGCAGGCTTTTAAACTATATGTGGGAGTGTCCTTGCAGAGTCTTTAAGGACTCTAACTCTCCTTCAAGAAACTGAAACACGTCCAGTTGCCTATGATACAGTATTTAGAATTACCTGGATGACTGAGAACCTTCATCAACAAAGTAAAAGGAATAATGAAAAAGGAGGATTATCTCCAAACTCTTCGTGAAAACCTTAAATGAACAGCCAGAGGACTAGGTCTTGGGTGCTGTTGGGTGTCCAACAGGACAGTGATCCCAAACAAACATCAAAAGTGTAAAAGAAATGGATAACCCCATCGAGAACATGTGGACTATGCTGAAGAAACAAGGCCATGCCAGGAAGCCGATATATATATTTCCGTGTGTGGACATGGACACACACGCACGCACGCACGCACGCACGCACGCACGCACGCACGCACGCACGCACGCACGCACGCACGCACGCACGCACACACACACACACATGCACGCTCACAACCAGTTTCTACGCTCACAGTTTCTACCTGCCAAAAGGCAGTTTTACACCAAGAAAATTCACTTGAAGTGGTAACCCGAGAACCTGCTTGTTCAAGCAGAAAACTTGACTATTCTTTCTTCCTTACAATACATACATACATACATACACCTATCTTACTCACCTTGATCCCTCGGAGGGATTTTAGCAGCTAACATAATCAGAGTGATGTATGTTTTCCTCAGTGCCAGTGTAAACAAAAATGCTCAGCATGGCGCTCACTGACCATTCTATGGTGAGCACCTGCCCCTTGCTGTTAGACCAGTTTGTTGTGGACTGTGGCTGACCATGCTGGCAAGCAGGACCACAGCAGTATGGCTAGGTGCTTACAACCCTTGCTGTGAGGCTGTAGAGGACAAACCACATCAGTATTCTGATCCTCCTGGACCTCTCTGCAGCCTTCGACACAATCTCCCACACCATCCTCCTCACCCGCCTATCTGACTACCTTGGTCTCACTGGTACAGCACTCTCCTGGTTCCTGTCCTATTTAACAAACAGGAAACAGTTTGTCACCATTGGAGACTCCAGTTCCACCCCAGCTCCAGTCAACCAGGGCGTGCCTCAAGGCTCTCTGCTTGGACCCCTCCTCTTCACTATCTACATGCTCCCCCTTGGTCAGATAATTCGCAAACATGGTCTCAACTTCCATTCTTATGCTGAGATACTCAATTATATCTCTGCACCAAACCATCCACCCAGCTACCCCCACAGTCACCCGTCAACTGCCTGCATGATATAAAACTCTGGATGACATCAAATCTACTCAAAACACCAATAAAACAGAGCTCATGGTTGTGGCCTCCACCCCTACACCCAGTCCCGGACGCTGCGCTCATCAGGTACACACCAGCTCTCTATCCCTCATACCAAATTACAAACAGACAGAGCCTTCTGTGTGACAGCCCCCACTCTCTGGAACACTCTCCCAGCTGAAATTCACAAACAGACTTCTCTGGAGACTTTCAAAAGAAACTTAAAAACCATCTTTTTAATAAGTCCTATCAGCTCTAGATCCAGCCAAATCAATCAACTTTTCTATTTTTAATCTTATATGTATTTTTTGTTTCACCATTTATTCTCTGTTTTGTTTGTTCTATTTTGTTAAGTGTCCTTGGGTACCCTGAAAGGCGCTCTAAAAATTAAATGTACTATTATTATTATTATTATTATTATTATTATTATTATTATTATACATGACATCAAGGTTAATCTTGTCATGGCACAGCTGGTGGTCTGACTCAGCCCAATAAAAAAATAGACCAGATTTTTTTTAACACATCTTCCTTATTTTGGCTATTAGAAGGGAGCTTACTTTTTTTTTATTCATGACCACCACCATTCCTCCATGTGCAAGAAAGCACAACACAAAGATAAACATGTTTATCAGAATATTGCAGGTCCTTTGTATGCTGCCGCATGTCCTCTGTTTCCCCTGGCCCTTAGGCTTTGTAACAACAAACAATGACAGATGCAGAATTTTCCCGAACTACTAGATTTACAAAATGAACAAATATGCCTACATACTTATGTACGCACATGTACATGCACACATAATCTTAAGATTGAGTGTCACACAAGAATACTCCAGTTCTCAATCAGGTATCTGAAAAGAAACTTTCATTGTGCTGCCAGCAGGCCTTGTTTGGGATACGGATATGGCAGGTTGTGACAAACTGTTGTTTTCTGCTTCACAACACCAGCAGCCTGAAGCACTTTCAGACTATCATCAAGTAGCCACCACACATAGTCAAACACATCACACGCCCTTTACCAATACAAGAGAATATGCAGTCATTCATGCACAAGTGGGTACACACATGCATGCACATGCACACACTTTGCACTAATTTTGTCGTCTTTTAAACACACACACACACACACACACACACACACACACACACACACACACACACACACACACATGCACACCCCGGAGTTTCTCAAGTATGTCATAATGTCATCTTAGCCCTGTGGATTCACTTTATTATGAAATGTAAAAATCCATTCAATGTTATTTAATCAGATGAAAAGAAAAGGCATTTCCAGGTCATTAACCACATAGACCCTTTCAGAGGGGGCCCTGTCTACCTCCAAACAGCCCTCTCAAATTTTGTAATTTAGAGGGAAAGCAGACAAAGGCGATAGACTGGATTCACAGGGACATCAGCAGCCTTTATCCCTCATGGAATAAAGAAAACACCCTATGCTCATGAGACAGCCCTATACAATACTGATAGAGCTTCTGCTGCATACTAGTAACAGTGACATAACAAGGCCACGGGAAGGCCATGGGGTTCTAGAAAAACAAACAAAAAAAAAACTTTGTGCCAACAACAGAACAAAAGAAGTGATTATTTAATTTTCAATCAAATTATTATTGCAAAAGCATGGGGAAGGAGGAAAGGATTGTTTGTGTGAAAACAATTATTAATTGTGTGGAAATGGCCTGTATTTCAGTGTATGCACTCTTGACTTGTTAAATACAGCAAAGTTCGGCGTTGAAGGTACCTCTGTAGTGCCCCTCTAGTGCAGAAGTATAAATAGCAGGAAAAGTCCAAATCAGGGGCTGTTGGGTGGGTCAACCATAGGACTCTCAAGATGGAGACCCAGGTTTGCATCCCTTTAGTAACCAAGAGTCAAGAATGATTTGTTTTTAATTTATGTAACATAAAGGCTGATTTATGGTTGCACATGGACTGTATGCTGTACTGATGCTGTTACCTAACTAAAGTGGCCTGCCCCATTATGAGCATTTATACATGTGTGCTGCAGTGTCTGGATTGCTAGTGGTGGTGACCAGATTACCAGCTGTACTTTCCCCTTTAAACACACTGGCCCTCATTTATCAATCTTGCGTGAAAACAGGTGCAGATCTGAGCGCAGAATTGGTCTTACGACAGGACGCACGTGTGATTTATGAAACTTTCGTATCTGACCAATTCCAGCGTACGAATGATCGGGTCTTGATAAATGCGGCGGCTGAATTCGATCGTCATTAACATGTTACGCCCTTAAATATTCCTGGTTCGGAGGCCTCGCCCACTGAGGTCAAACATGGAGAGAGGAAACACTGGCAAGAAGAGACACTTTTCCGAGATGGAGATCGGCATCCTGGCAGCACCGGCACATCAAAGGCTCCATTCACTAATGCAATGTTGTGTAAAACTGAACAGGCCAAAATAATATGGCACACTTTCTCTGGGGTATACAGCATAGTTCTCCCTGCTGGTCTGAGACGGAGCCACCTGCCCTTCAGCAACCTGAAGCAGCTCCACTGTGACCGTGTGTGTGTGTGCGCACTATTGAATCTGCGCTCCTGCTCTGTAGCAGGTTTGCCAGTGGAGTTATTAGGTATTCCATTAATAAGTTGTCATGTTATCATATTTTATTTTACAAAAAAGTGGTATCAGTAAAAACGTGGGCTTTTTTTTAATTTTTAACTTTTGCATTTTGTTTTATTCGTTTTCAGAATCTGTTTTGATCTGTTCTAAAAATGTGACTGCTTATGCTTATTTCCTAATGACAGCTGAGGTTTGTTTAATAATAATTTTCAGTCTCAGCCAGATTTTGCTGTGCTGCACCGCAAATCCACAGACTCAGATTTGCGTGCACGAGCTCAGACCTGACGTGAGATCTGATCGTAGCTTCCGCTCACGTCCAAATTGATAAATGCCGAAGCTTGTGTGGAAACGGTCGTACGCACAGTTTTCTGCCGTACGTTCGTTTGATAAATGAGGGCCACTGACCCTAGTGGCTCATAGCTTTGTTGCTGGGCTAGGGCGAGTGGACAGGCAGAGTGCCTGCAGGGAGGGCTTTCCAAGTGAAATCTGAAATCACAGGGATCAAATACGCAAATGCATAATCAAGGACAGGTGAAACTAAATAAGCCAATCACAAGGGAGGGGAAGAAAGACATATGGTAGAAGTATCACAACATAACACACGAGGGTAGACCTTAGAAAATAAAACAAGAAACAATAACTAAACCATCTTTACACTTAAAGATCAAAATGTTTTAGTAGCCACACACACAGCTGCAGATGGCAGACTTCCCATCAAAAATATCTGTATTGGTTTACTAAAAACATTACTGGAAATTGTCCCGAGGTCCCCGCAAAAATATCTAGTGGTATCATGGCATATTATCACCTCATCTGGCTTGGGAACACCTTTACAGAGTTCACATCTATAATCTGGGTGAGGACCTTCGACACTTGGAAGGTGCTCTGATGAAAACTGTTGCTTCATCTTAGGAAAAGAGCCAGCTGATGTATTTGAGGCAGCTGAGTAGGATATCTCCTTGACACCTTCCTCTAGAGGTATTTATTGTGTGTACAACTGGGACGTAACCCTGAGGTAAACCAAGGATATGCTGTGGATATGGTATATGGTGGTTTGGGTATGCCTAGGGATCCATCAGGACAATACTTTGTTTAGCCCTACTGCTTTCACAATCTGGACAAAGAAAAGCAGCAGAAAATGGTTAAATGCATTGGCAGGAACTTTGCCTAAACCAAAGTGGCCCTGTACAATTTAGCTCATTGGTTTTGTTACATCTAAATATAGTTGGTCCACCAACTGCTATTCTATGGCCATCTAAAATGGTTGGTAGAATTAAAAAAATCACTCCAGTGCCAAGGGATGACATAGGCAGTCTTTATTTCAGAGAGAAGCTAGAATTGGCATCACACTTAGCTCGCCAGCTATCTGGCGAGTCAAGTAGTGCAGGCTGACCAAAAATTTGAATGCATCCCAAGCTGCAGTCAAGGTCAGAGCCAGTGAGTGTGTAATAAATCGGGAGGGAGTGTGCTGAAGCCATTATCTTTTCCCTCTCCTGTAGCGGTGCAGTGACCTGACATTATAACAAATGGAAGGGAAAACTCTGCCATGAGATCTGACATGACAGGAATGGAAGGATTAGACAGATGGAGGTATGCCGGTGGAGAGGGGTGGGGGAGGGCAGAGCCTGCTTCAGGGAAGGCTATGTGAAAGAGAATTACCATTGCAGAGGATAAATTAGATGTTATGTCAAATGGACTTCTGTCATGCTCTATACAGTAAGTGGCTGACAGTGGTCAAGGTAGTGTGTGTGTGTGTGTTGGGGGGGGGGGGGGGGGTGTTATCAGGTTATCTATCCTTTTATAAAAGTAAAATCATAAAAAAAAATTGTAAATTTGTAAAATGTGTAAATATATATATATATTATATATATCTCAATCTATCTATCTATATTTCTATTCTATATTTGATAAAATATAGACAAGGCAATTTATTTTTATGTAGCACCTTATATTACATTAGAGGTTATTCAAAGTGTTTCGCAAACAAAATAATAATAACAATAAACTGATAAAAATACAGATTATATTTTTTAAGTTAAAAAAGTACAAGCAAGTTCCTAAAAAATTGATAGAAAAAAAAACAATCTTTAGTTTTAAAATGGCTACAGTTGGAGCACATATTTGTTCCAAGGGTAGCTGGTTCCAGCAGTTGGCAACATAATGGCTCAAGCTGTTTCACCATGCTTGGTTTTTACTCTGGCCACCACTAACTGACCAGTCCCTGCAGATGTTAGTGGCCTGCCTGGCTTGTACTCCTTCAATATACTGTATTTTGGGCCCAGAACAGTGAGGGATTTGTGAAGAATAAGTAGGGCCTTCAAGTTGATTCATTGTTTAACTGTAAGCCAGTGCAAGAACGTGAGAATTTGTATTATAGAAAAGGTTTTGAGATGGTAGAATGACAATTTTTTTTTATTACAGATGTAATATGAGAACTAAAAATTTAAATCCTTGGCAAGGAATATGCTAAGTAAAACTTGCGTATTCCATGGTGTTTTTAGAGCTCTAGAATCATGGTAGGCACGAAGCGCTTGCCTTTCCTTTGTTTAATTCATGGAAATTCTGTTGTATCCACTGGCCGATTTTCTCCAGGCACAGACACACTAGGTATAGGACTATAATCATTGGGAGAAGGAGATAAATAGATCTGGGCATCCTCTGCATAGATATGATAAGGAGTTTTGTCATTTGAGTTTTTTGGAGAATTTAGCAAGAGGTAGAATATAGGTTGCCAAGGAGGGCTCCCAGAACCGACTCTTTTGGACTCCATATTATATATATGTATATTTATTTGCCATGGGGGTTCTTTCTGATTTGTGGTTACCAGTGACCTAAACCACTTGAGAACTGTTCCAATTTCCAATCTTTGTAAAAGTAGTTATGATCCACAGTATAAAATGCTGCTATGAGATCTAGTAACACAAGGATTGTTAGACTACCTACATCATTATTCAAGCTGATTAAAAGCAATTGAGAAAGTTATTTGTCATGAGGCAGAAGTTACAATTTTCTCTATTTTAAATTGTTGTGTGCTGTGTCTTTTATATTCCATGAGTTGTTTTATTGCATGGTTTTATTAATTGATTTGTCTGCACTCCCCCTTACCTCACTTGATTGTTTGATGACCTGCACCTGGAGATCTGCTTCTGTATGTTACAGGCACTGCAAACCACCAATGGATGAGGAGGCTTGCACACACAGACAGAGAAGAAATGAAGGAGACAGAGAAGAAATGGAGGAAAGGGGAAAAGAAGCAGAAGCGTGACAAGACCTGCGGACCAAAGATGGCGGTGTTCCAAGTGGAAAGAGAAGAAAAAGATGTGCACGGCCAGGACGGTGGTGTACCAGGTTGTTTTAACACTTTTTCTGCTACATGGGACTGCAGGTTTTTAGAGACTTTTTATCCTGGATTTTAATAATTCTTTAGGACTCTTTTAATCTGGATTTTTATAGTTTTTGCACTAATTCCACTGTACTCTATTCGAACATTAGAAAAATACATTATTAACTGTTTAAATTTACCCTTAACTCTGGCTCTTTTGATCAACTCAGTGTTGCTCTCCACCTGATTAAAAAAACAATTATCTTGCAGACTGGTGCAGAGACAGCAAGCTACTGCTCAAAGTCAGCAAAACCAAGGAGCTTGTTGTTGATTTTAGGAAAAGGAGGCAACGATACACACCCCTGTCTACATCAGGGGAGCTTAGGTGGAGCAGTTATAGGGTCTTTGGAATAACCATCACAGAGAACCTGTCTTGGTCATTACACATCACCAGCCTGACTGGAAATATCACATACTGGCATGGTTCGTGCATGGCCAAGGGCAGGGGGCTCTACAGCTGGTGATTAAATCTGTCTAGAACAGGGGTCGGCAACCCAAAATGTTCAAAGAGCCATATTGGACCAAAAAAACAAAAAACAAATCTGTCTGGAGCCGCAAAAAATTAAAAGCCTTATATAAGCCTTATATGACGGCAACACAGGCTGTAAGTGTGTATTAGCTATATTGGCCTACTATCAAAATGACTAAGTAGGCTACAAATTAGTGCTGGGCGGTATACCGGTTCACACCGAATACCGGTGTATATTTTCGTTATGATATGAATTTTTAATATACAGTTCTAAACTCCAATGGGGTGCAATGTAAAGCTCTTATTTTGAAGACAAATTTCACCTGCTTCCTGTTAGCTGTCTGTTGCTTGAGGCAGCTAACGGAGGGGGTGGTGCGCCAGGCCGCACGCTTCCATTACTAGCGGGGGTTTAACATTGGCGTGTGTTTGACTGAGGAGGCGAGAATATGGGCCACGGATCTATAATTAAATAAATATATCAAATGTCGCCACATTTCTACCGATATATGTTGTACGTCACTGTTCACACCGAACTTCGTGCTTCACGTCACGTCAGATGTTTACGCTGACCCCAGTGGCAGCTTTTTGGGAAAGAAGGAATGAGAAACTGGTTGAGAAAGGAAAATTACACCTCCCTTAAAGATAGACAGAGTGCTGCCTTTACCTTGCAGCAAATGTGCCGCCTTTTCTATCTAAAAGGGGCTAGTAATTCCTCTCTCAACCGGTAGAAAATGCTGTGAACACCTGATTATGCATGAAAAAAAAAAATAGCTTCATATACCGTGAAACCGTAGGAATTTTGAAAAATACCATGATATACATTTTTCGTCATACCGCCCAGCACTACTACAAATACATAATGAGCATTCATGATTAAATGTTTATTTTCCCTGCAGCGCATCCTGGAGAGAATGACACACCACGTGACTACTCTGCTGTACGATATTTGGTGCTTTAAGTTTAACTTCCATTACAATATTAATGTATCATGTTTTGTTGCAATGATGAAATTATAGAAATACAGTAAAGAATTCAATCATTTCTTCTTGCGGCCCATCAGAGTTCACATACCTGCACAACAGCGCTGTCTGTTCGATATCGATCACATCACACGACTCATCATAGGCAATTGAGTACGCTGGAGCTGAATTAATGTCCTTGATTTGCTGATTGGTGATGTCGCCTGCCATTTTAATGGCCCTTTCTTTCACCTCTTTGCGGAGAGAGGCATGTCTTTAGTTTTCTGGATGATCTCGATTTTGTTTTTGAAGTCTGAAAATAGGTGCTCTGATATTTTGATGAATGAATCCTTCATGTAATCATCATCCGTGAACGGTTTTCCACGCTTAATCATCTCTCGGGTTGCAACAAAACTGGCAGCAGTAGTGGAGTTTGGAGATGCAATCCACTTCTTAAATCTACCTTTGCGCTCCTCTAATTTCTCCAGAAGTACTGCAATCGCACTTTTTCTCTCACTCCTAACTGGGTAGTCGGCTGCAAATTTAGCATGCCTTCCCTGGAAATGTCTTTCCAAATTACTCTTTTTGTTGTTCGACAACTTCTCATTACAAAGCAAATATGCAGGCAATCCTTCCGCATTGGCAATTAAAGCAAATGATTCGGTCCATTCTTCCTTGAATCCTCTGTTCTCATCAGCTATCTTTCTCTTTTTCCCTTTGGGATCCATGGCCCTTGACACACCCGCCGGTTTGTTTACAACAGCCACCTGCCTGGCACGGCGCCGCGCTGAAACGTGTGTCGCAAGCTATGACGCAAATCTTCGTTGACAGAAATGTTGAAATTTAATATTTATTATGCACATTTTTACAGCATTGGAACACGTTAAGAATTTTTGTCCTCCTACAGAAACCATATTAAAACAAAAAATATATCCCCCCATTCATTTTCATACATTTTTGAAGAGGCTCCAGGGAGCCACTAGGGCGGCGCTAAAGAGCCGCATGCGGCTCCAGAGCAGCGGGTTGCCGACCCCTGGTCTAGAACATGACTGGTACCCATCTACAGAGAATCAATGACATTGATGAAGTGTGTTGTCTGTACAGACCCCATAGAGAACAGCCACCCCAGCCACAGTTTGTTCACTCTGATGCCATCTGACAAAAGGTACAGAAGTAGCCACTGTCATACCACCAGACTATGTAGCAGCTTCAGGCCATGACACTCTTGAACTCATCCTCAACACTCCAAACAACATCACCATTCTAAACAGGTACAGCCTTCCTCTCATTTTTTCTGCATTTGAACTACTACAAGATGCTAAGTTTTTCACTAAGCTAGACCTTCGCAGAGCTTGTAAGAACAAGGGAGGGGGATAAATGGAAGACTGCTTTCAATACTCCTAGTGGACAGTATATTTGATGATGCCTTTTGGACTGACTAATGCCCCGGCTGTGTTCCAGGCATTAGTTAATGATGTTCTCCGTGATCCGCTTGATAAGTTCGTTTTTGTGTACTTGGACAATATCCTTATCTTCTTTGCAGATGAGCAGACGCACATAAAAATGTGCGCCAGGTACTGCAGCGTCTCCTCGACAACCAGCTTTTTGTAAAAGCTGAGAAATGTGAATTTCATGTCGTCTAGGGCTGGTATCACCAGGTACCTCGTGATACAATACTATCACGATATTTTGCCCACGATAACGATAATATCACAATACAGCGATTCTTCGATGATCGGTATATTGCAAGAAATTTCATCCACGATACATCACGATATCTGTGTCACTGAACAAATTCAGAATTTATTGACTGCACTGAATCTATTTCACAAGAATTACAAAGCATTGTCAATCAATTTCACATGAATGACAGCCAAGTAAAACAAAGTGTATACTGCACAGTGGCTCCTCTTAACACACACTGACCACAACTTATCCAATGTCCTTCTTTTATGTATAAGTCTTTAAGGGAAGAATGATACAAAATAATGCTTCACCAAAATATTTTCTGTCTGTGCAAATTAACAGAAAATTATAAAACACAAAATGAATGCAGAAAACACACATTTCAGTGCTAGTATTATCAACTTCTTCTCTGTAAACATGGACACATATAAGTGCTGCTTAACAAGCAGAATCAAACTGTTTTATGAAAACTGGCAAATTTCATTGCATATGAAAAATAAACATTTCAGTCAGCGTAGTATAATATCATAAATAACTGGGTGGTCTATGAAAACCTGGGCACACATTTTAACTTTCACTTACCACCATGTGTAAAGTTTAACATAAACCTGCACTGCAGACTGCACATACATTTCAGTGCTAATACTAATATCAATTTGTTCTTTGTAAACTTGAAAACCTGAGAACATTTAACTTGTGCTTAGTACTTAACAACTTGTGCAAAGTTTAACCTAAACCATTACTGCACACACATTTCAAAACTGCATGTTCTTCTTCAGGAAGAGCAACTGGTCAGCATGCTCAGAGGTGAGGCAGCTCCTCTGAGAGCTGATTATGTTACCTGCAGTAGAAAAGACATGTTCAGCAGGTACACTGGTACCTGGGACACAAAGATGTCTTTGGGCCAGCTTGGCAAGGAGTGTGGGTAGGCTTGAGCATGAGATTTCCACCAGTGCAACGGGTCATCAGTCAGTGGTAGAGGTGGAGCATCTAGGTATTGCTTGACCTCCGTTTCAGCTATGGAAGTAGCCGACAGTCGATGGTGGGTGGTCTTAAACGTCTGCCCAAGGAGATCAGCAAGTGCAGACCCCTCGTCTTCCTTGGTGTGTGTGCATTGGTCTCTGGAGTCTGCTGCTCAGTACTTCCCTCCTTGTCATCAGTAGGAGTAGGGCTCACTTGAGATTCATCTATGTCTGCATCCTCCTTTGAGAAAATGAACAATGACACACTATTTACAAGTCATATCAAGTCTCAAAACTATTACTATCAATTTTACATTTGTATGCATGTCTTTTTAATAATAATAATAATAATAATAATAATAATAATAATAATAATAATAACAATAATAATAATAATAACAATAATAATAATCAATAATAATAATAACAATAATAATAATAATAACAGATTTATATTAGGGCTGTCAAAGTTAACGCGTTAATAACGCGTTAACGCAACGTCCTCTTAACGCCGTTATTTTTTTTAACGCGCGATTAACGCTCAGTATATTTAAAAAAAAAAAAAAAAAAAAAAAGCAAAACGCGCATTGTATGATTACGGCCGTCGGCGGCACCCGTAGTCTTGATACAGAGGGTGGCAGAAGAAGAAGAAAGGGAATCAGAAGAAGAAGAAGCAGGGTTGGCGGTTCGTTAAAAACACGCCGGACTGAAAAGCAGCACTCGCTGCAAACTCCTCATCTCTGTTGTCACTCACGGTGGCGGACATTTGTTTCGCCATCGCCCTGATCATTTTGCGGGACACTCTCTCATGGCGTGCCCGTTTGCTGATAACTCATCCCCGCATGTTTATCTCAGGCTCCTCGCTAGCCTTCTTCCTCCCTCCAGCAGGCAGAGAAACGTCTAGCGGCTGCTTCTCCCGAGTTTTCCTCTAAATATATCACGACAGAAAGTTTGAATTTCAAGTCGTACTTTTTATTGTTTTGCTGCACCGGAGCCATGGCGATCATCAGTGTGATACTGACTGACAGAAAGCAGCACACTGTGTGAAAAAAGCGAAGAAGAAAAACGTGCAGTCTCAGTGGACACCACTTGCAAGCCAAACAGACGGCAGATGCAGAGAGCCCGTCGCCCCCCTTCGCCAAAAGCAGACAACCCTGGATTTATTTTCCTGCATGATTTGAAGTGTTGTATAAACGCTGAAAGCGCAAGCATATTTGACCTTTCTTATGTTGTTAAAAGTATTAAGAACATGAAAAAATACATTAAGGTACATTTAGAACAGAAAAAAATGTGCCAAAAAAATTGCGATTAATTTGCGATTAATCGCGAGTTAACTATGGACAAAATGCGATTAATCGCGATTAAAACAACTGATCGTTTGACAGCCCTAATTTATATAGATTCATTTATTCATAGATTTGTTTGTATATAGATTTTTTGTATATTTTTTATTTTTGTGCATGTATGCATTAGATAATGCCTATATATGGCATCTTGCAGAACTTAAAGGCACAAAAAAGAAGAGAAGGAAACTAAGAGAGAGGATGACCCACTACTGTTAAAATCATCTTATTAATACCTTAAGAGTATTGGCATACGTGTCCTGAACGTCTTGTGGCAATAGGAACTGCAGAGACTTAAACCTAGGGTCTAAGGCTGATGAGATGTGCAGGATGTTTTTCTGCTCCACTGAGTCATATTGCTTGGACAGGTCTTGGTGGATGGTGGTCTTGATCTCTCTGACAAGAGAGGAATCTTCAATGGTGCTGGTTGTGTCAATCAGAAGCTGGGCATGGAGCGGAGCGATGACGGAGATTGTTGGGCTCTTCTCCTCGCACTTGGTATTTGTCTACAGCATTGGCTTGAGGGCTTGCAAAACCTGTTCGGCATTTGAGATGTCGGTCCCATTCAGGGTGAGATGTAAGTGGTACTCTTTCTTACCTTAATGAAAGAACACAGGACAGAATGGACCTTCATTAAAAACATGAATTTAATGTACATTTTGAATGTTCATAATTATATTATTACACATTTTATCCAATTTATATTTTGTTAAAATTCAACCTGCCTATGCTTTAATGCAAGAAGAGAAGCATCATAGAACTATAAAGACATAATGAGACAATAATGAAATGAGCATATTTCAAGCTATATCATTTATTCGCAATCACAACATTGTTAAAATTTAAGCTAATCTATATGATGTACAAACAAAACAGATACACACATAGATTTTAATACACAAACGTTATGTTATCAGCCACAATATAATGTTAGATTAGAATAAATAACCTACCTCAGGAGATAAGAGGGCAGCCTAGATCGCAGGCCGCTGCTCCAGAAACCTGGCCAGCATCTCATAAGCGCTGTTCCACCGCACAGCCACATCTGTAATGAGCTTGTGATGTGGCAGTCCAAGCATCCTTTGGTTTCTCTTCAGTGCATCGGCGGCTGCAGTGCTTCTGTGGAAGAGCGTGGAAATCCTCCGGACCCTCGCAATGAGTCGAGCAACAGCTGTCACTTACGAGGGATGCTGTGAAGCGAGGCTAAGTACATGTGCAGAACACCAAATGTGTTGGTATCCAGTCAGCTCAACAGCAACAGTCATATTAGATGCGTTGTCAGTGACAACCACTGGGTCTTTCCCAGTAAGCTTCCACTCCACTGTAGCCTTCCGTATGACTTCTGCCATGTTACCACTGGTGTGAGACTCGGACATCACCCGAGTCTGGAGAACGTAAGACTGCAGTTCCCGCTCGTGAATAAAATAAACAGCGATTGTCGCAAAGGACTCTGTGGCCCTGGAAGTCCATGCATCACACGTAAGTGCAACTCTCTCAGCAGATTGAAATGCATTTTCCACTTTTGCTTTCATCTCTGCATACAACGCAGGGATAGCTTTTTCAGTGAAGTATTTTCGACAGGGTATGTCATATCTTGGTTCTAGTGTATGTAGCATTCGGCGGAAACCTTCATTTTCGACTACACTACATGGTCTAAGATCTTTACAAATAAAGCAAGCAATAGACTTGGTAATACTCGCAGCCCTGGGAGATGCAGAAGGAAGCTTTGCTTTAAAGCCGGACTATGCAGCAGCAGTTTCCAGCTTTGCACCAGTTTTGTGCATACGTTTTTGGCTACAGGGCTCCCCTTACAGCTTCGGCGCAGATACACTGTCGAAAAGACTTGTTGACGAGCCTCCCCCGCCCACCTAGCAGCTACTACGTTACCATGTGCATCTGTTTTCAAAGAAGCCGGCCGGCTAAATAGCGAGTCATGTCTGGCACTGCATTAGTGCACTTAGTGCTATATGTTCAGCCGGACATATCGCATAATACAGGCGACAAATCATGCGACATTCAAAGACCAAACTAGATATCTAAATACACAACGAGAACCTGGATTCAGAACGCAAACAAACGTGTTTGGTAGCAAGTGACAGCTACGCTAAACACCCGCTAACTATAGAGCTAGCCATCCAGAAACCAAGCTAAACACATACAGGGCTCACAATAAAACAGTCAAGCAATAATGTTGTTCAAAAGACTATCAAGTCACGTTGCAAAGACAAAGTTCATCCACTTACAATTTCAACAGCATCACGGCCAAGTCGGCGTCCGTTTTGGACTCCTCAAAAGCTCGTCCTATGTTTACTCGTGACTGGTCTCTTTTTTTGTCAAGCTCCCTTTTCGTCTTCTTCTGTTCCTCCGACCGTGACTTCCTGGGTCTCTTTTTAGTCGACTGATACATGATGAATACAACAATTGCCTTGCAACTGGCAGTTTATATCTACCCGGTTCCATGTTTGGGGATGTGTTTGCCGTAAAGCTGTTTCGAAACTACAATCTGACTACATTTTCGAGGGGCGGTGGGATACTTCCGCCGGCTCACTTCCGGATTGACTTCGGACCGGTGGCAGCAAGTTGCATGTTCCGTTTCTCCGCCCAGAAGCGCTAGGGGGAGTCGAAGCAACGACCAAACGACCCAGAAAGTGTCAAAGAACATTCAGAATGACTTTCAGCCTGCATAGTTAGGGTAATTTTTGCTAATATTGTTGCATAGTGCCCCTTTAAATATGGTGTTGATTGTAGGCTGGTTTACAGAAACGTTAGCATTAGCATCGCTAACCGTCCTCTCCTCCACGGCAAGCTCAGGATGATGACGGACTAGGTGGCTGTGCATGTTCGTTGTGTTGCCCGTGTACTTGACCTTCACGAGACAGTTTGTGCAGATTGCGAACTCTTTATCATGTTGTTCCATTGTCAGTACAGTAAAAGCCGAAGCCAGACTTTAGATTTGAAATTCGATGGTGCATCTCTCAAGTGTTTCTCTCTGCTATTTGCTAATCCTACGTCTTGCGCCATTTTCTTCTTCTTCTTCTACTCTACCGCGTCACCGACTCTTATTCATGCTTAGCGCCATCATGTGGAGGCTTGAAGTAGTGACTCTGTAAATCAAAATTGTAGCAGGTTTTTGTAAGAGAATCTGTTTAGAACAGCTGTATGTTTATTGTTTAAATATTGATATTTGGCTCCAGTGTATCGATAACATGCCGCTAGACAAAATATCGCGATATATCGTAGTATCAATATTTTGGTGCACCCATAGTGTCCTCTATGTCATTTTTGGGTTTTGTTGTGTCAGGGCATAGCATCCAGATGGGCCGGACCAAGGTCAGTGGGGTGGTGGATTGGCCCACTCCCACTAGCTGTAAGCTAGTCCAAAGCTTCCTGGGGTTTGCTAACTTTTATAGACAATTCAGTCTTTTTTAGTCTTAGTCTAGTCTTTAGTCCTTTAGTCTTAGTCTAGTCTTAGTGAGTGGTAAATCTCTCTCTCTCTCTCAATTCATTTCAATTCAAATGGCTTTATTGGCATGAGGCAACACTGTACATATTACCAAAGCAAGCGTTTGGAAATAAAAAATAACAACAATAAAGGAAAACTATATTTACAACAAATTATTTATAATCAATACTGTTGTAATACTGTAACTATGATTGACTCAATTATAGTTACAATCAATTAATCTCAGTCAATAAGTAATTAATAACAATCAATCAGTTTGTGTCAACTGAAAATGTCATGTCTCTCTCTCTCTCTCTCTCTCTCTGTAAATGTCGCTTCAATTTGGTATTGGTATTTGGTTTGTTTTTGCTCCACACGGTTTGCGGACGGTCTGGTTGTCATATGTGAGGTGTGCCCAGATATCAGTTCTTCACTTTCGTCCTGGACCTAGCTCTGACATTTCTGTTCTTCATGAGGTATGCCGTTGCCCTCGGACCGGGTGCATTGCAAACCGTTAACGCTAGCGTATTTCTAACGAGCGAAGTCAGCTGAAATCTGCCAAAGCTGTGCAACTAAATATCATGTAAACAACCTAACTCTTGTGAAAACGTCCACAAAATTGTGCAAAGTTCTGCAAACTCGTCTTTGTTCTCCTTCTGTGTAAATGCTCCTGCTTGTTTAGCTTGCCGCGGCTTTTTAAAGTGGCTCTGCTGTAATCTGCATTGGTAAACCTACCCTCAAACGTTTCGCTCCGATTGGATCTCTTCTCCATTCGTCCCACCCTAACATTTTCGTCTCGTTTATTCGATGACTAAAGTGTTGATGACTAAAGTGTCCCGAGGAGAGAGGGGGGTTCAGTCTCAACGTTTTACCCCCTCGCATCTAGCCAGATGGTGGAGGGACAGCGGTTATGTCTATGTTTATGTCAGTCAAAAATGTACCATGCAGTCCCAGAAACAATGGCACTTTCTCAGCTTAACTATGGTTGCACTATTTTATAACTAAAGACATCATGTGCCTTTGTTTACATTTCAATTCGAACTAGAACTTCATATTGGGAGGTTTATAATTTAAGATGACTTTTTTAAATCTAAAATTGATCAACAGGTACTTTTAATGAATTATTTGTTTATTACTACTTATTACTGAATCGATATCGAAGAATTTAAATCAATATTGATTCGAATCGATATTGAATCGAATTGCGACCTAAAGAATCAAACATACAAAATCAAAACCCCTCCCCACCCCCCACCCTCAATAAATAAATAAACAATTGCTTGAGTTCACCTTTGGTTACATCAGAAAGGCAAAATAAAATACAGTAAAGTGCTGTATGAGGTCCCACATGATCATAAAATCATAGAAGTTAAGTAGTCAAGATAGTACAGGGGAGCAAGTTATATACTGACGTACTATTTAAAGTGATGTAGTGTTGGTAGGAAGGCCAAGAAAGAGCCCCATATCTTTTCATATATTCTCTGGGTTCCTCCTCACACTGAATAGGATTTTTTCAGGTGTGCTATAGGATGTTAATTCATTTAACCACTGTCTCTGCGATGGAGGAGACTCTGATTTCCAATTCTGCAAAATGCACTTTTTACCAGCTATGCCCGCAAGTAATAGGAAATATTTTTTAGTAAAGCTTGCATTTAGAATTTGTGTATCTCCCAGAATCCATATCCTCGGGTCAGGGGAATCTTGACATTTGTAGTTTTTGAAGCTATATGAATGATGTATTTCCAATAGGTTTCCAAGCTAGGAAATTTCCAGAGCATATGAAGCAAGTCCCCCTCACAGGTTCTACGTCTCTGACAATTTGGAGAGGAGTTGTGGTGTATTTTGTTCAGTCTATATGGAGTATAATATGTTTTATTAAATACATTAAATTGTATTTGTCTGTGTTTCGTTGAGATTAGTACTGATTGAGAGAATTCAAGAATATTACATCTGTCATTGTCATCGTATCTTATGTTAAGGTCTAATTCCCATTTCCTCTTTGTATTAATCTTATTATATATTGTAAGGTTGTTATTTAAAATAACATAAATAGCAGATATCAATCCCTTACTAGTGTTTAATGTTTCACACATTAGGTGTTTTTCAAACAGGGATTCCGGAGGGATATGAGGAAAGTCTGTACAGTTATTGCGGATCCAGTGTCTAATATGAAAATATTTAAATAAATTATGTTTGGGGAGTTTAAATTTCTCTATCAGTTGTTGAAAGTTTGAAAATTTACCTTGGATATATAGATCTTCAACTGTTTTTATGCCCTTATTAACCCAATTGCTCAATATTCCATCTGTAATCTGAGGGGAAATGTTGGGATTATCACATAGAGGAGTTTTGCGACACAGAGAGATGTTTAGACCAATGACAGCATGGGCTTCACGCCATGCAGAGAAAGAGTTCGAAATGATAGGGTTCTTAGTAATGTTTAAGAGTATTTTCTTGGAATTTAGAAAATGAAGAGATTTCAGCAGAACATGCTTTAAATGGTGTTGTTCAATAAGAAGCCATCTTGCCACACATTTGTCCCCATTTAGCCAGCACCATAATGAGCGAAACTGAGCTGCAAGGTAATAGCATCTAAAATTGGGAAGTTTTAATCCTCCTTTAGAGTATAGGGCCTGAAGAGTTGATAGTTTGACTCTGGGGGGTTTACCTTTCCAAAGGAAACTACATAATGATTTATTTAGGTCATCAAAGAAAGATTTGGGTACTTGAAATGGGATGCATTGAAAAAGATATAAGAATTTGGGGAGGATGCACATCTTAATTTACTTAATTCTGCCAATTAGTGATAGCGGAAGGTCCCTCCAGTTTTGTAAGTCTATTTAAACCTGGTTTAAGAGATTTTTAAAAGGTTTTATCTACAGAAGTTTGAATTTCAATGCCCAAGTATTTAAGTCCACTGGGGCGCCATTGCAAAGGTTTGGTTCATTTCTTGACATACAGTGGTGGAAAAAAGTTTTCGGACACCCTTAAAATTTTACACAATCTCAAATATTATCATGAAATATTTGTGGGAAAATCTTTTTTGTGTTTCAAAAGGTGCAGCTGCATTAGACAGACACAAACAAATACAAATTATATTTTTATTTATTATTTACAAGAAAAACTAACAAAACTAAATTCTTGACAGTTTTAATATGTCAGTTCCTCAACATTGTCAGTATCAAAGTCAACAAATAACAGAGAATGTGTTCAAAACTGAACAAAAAATAAATAAACCATCACATTATCAAATTAATATTTGGTAGCCCTGCCATTAGCACGCAGAAGAGCTCTAATCCTGGCTGGCATGTTCCCCACGAGCCTGTCACACTGTTGAGTGGTAATCTTGTCCCATTCTTCTTGAATTAGGGCTTTAATTCACCTAAACTCTTCGGTTTACGCTTTGAAACAGACCTTTTGATAATCCACCACAGATTTTCAATGGTGCTCATGTCCGGGGATTGAGCTGGCCAGTCTAAGACCTGGATACTGTGCTCCTGCAGCCAAGTTCTACTGGTCCTGGATGCGTGGCAAGTGGCATTATCTTGTTGAAATATCCAGTTTTGACCTCGACGGAACAGTGCACGTGCAGATGGGAGCATGTGGGTTTCGAGAATGGCACAATACTTGGCAGAGTTCAGTGTGCCATCACAGACAGTGAGATGACCAACACCAGCAGCACTCATGCATCCCCAAACCATGATACTGCCCCCACCATGCTTGACAGTAGGTACTGTACATGCTTGAGATAATGCTTCACCTGGCCTTCTGCGTACCCTCACATTAGCAGGAGGAAGATAAAGCTGGAAACTGGACTCATTTGACCACAGAATCTTCTTCCAATTCCTGGCTGTCCAGTTCTTGTGTGCTTGGGCCCAATGACGCCAGGCTAACCTTGGTCTCTCATTGATCAGGGGCTTCTTGACAGCCTTGTAGGACCTCAAGCCATGATCTAAATGTCGGCCACGTACAGTGCGGGTTGAACACTGGACACCGGTTTGGTTTGACCACTGCTGCTGAAGCTCCTGTGATTTCTTGCTGAAGAAACACTTGGATGCCCAGATCTTGGTCTGTTTTCCAAGCTGTTGGTTTGTCTGTATTTCTGCAGAGTGTATCCAACTGCTGAAGGACTGCATCTGCACTTCCTGGCTATCTGGCGGCAGCTGTACCCTTCCTGGCTGAGAATCTGAATCTTCAGGCGTGTTTCCTGCCTTAGGTTCCTTGTCTTAGCCATTTTTGTCTCTGGAGAACTTTCAAATGTGCTGGCTTTATATAGACACTATGCACGGCAAAAAAAAAATGTGTCTTTTAATAAAAAGCATGACATTCATTAGTGGATCACTGGTACCAAAATTACCCAATACTCAAAATTTCTTTTGTATTTTTATGGAACCAATCAATTTTAAGTTTCCAATGGCTTTTTTAGGATTTGTATAGTATTTTAGTTGTGATTGTACTGAAAGAAATTGCACATGAAGACCTAAAAGTGATTCTTAGTCCAATATTTCACAAATGCGTTCGGTGTCCAAAAACTTTTTTCCACCACTGTAGTTGTCCTGTATATTGAAAGGCAGGACCTCACTTTTTGTAAGATTTAGTTTATAGCCAGAAGCTGCACTGTACTGTTGGAAACATTGTAAAAGGTGGGGAGGGAGAGTTTGCAGGATCAGCCACAAAGGTCAACAAATCATCTGCATACAAAGCCAATTTGTGCTCACTCGTTCCAAATCTAATACCAGTAATTGTGTTGTTAGAGCGAATAGCAATAGCCAGAGGTTCTATGGCTATCAAAAATAACAATTCAGAGCAGGGGCAGCCCTGACGAACGCCCCTGGATATAGGGAAGACATCCGAAAAGACCCCATTTGTTAAAATTTGTGCGTTGGGTGAGTTAAACAGTGTTTTAATGTAGTGAATAAATTTAGTTCCAAAATTCATCGCTTCGAGAGTTTGAAAGAGAAAGCTGGGTTCGATCCTGTCAAACACCTTTTCCACATCCATTGACAGTATTAGCATGGGGGCCTTTTGTGAGTGGGCTGCTTCAATTATATGTCCCATCCACTTCGATTTTTAACAAAGCCTGTCTGATCAGCATTGATAATTTTTTGGGATCATAGATTCCAATCTTGATGGAATTAATTTTGATAACATTTTACAGTCCGAGTTCAGAAGACTGAGGGGATAATAGGAAGTACATTTTTGATGATCCTTCCCCGATTTTGGTAGCAAAATTATCAGAGCCAATTCCAAAGAGCTTGGGAGAGTTTTATTAGTCAGTGCTTTGTTGAGCATGTTTGTTAACGGGATCATAGGCTTTTCAGAAAAGGTTTTTAAAAATTCAATTGGAAAGCCATCTGGCCCAGAGGCTTTATTATTCTGTAGGGATTTCATAGCATCAAGGACCTCTTTTTCAGATATATTAGCATCCAGGTTGTTTTTATCATCTGGGTCTAATTTATGCAGGGTTAATGAACTTTGTTGAGTTCACAGTTGTTGCTTTGGTGTTCTCAATCCTATGTTTTTTTTTATATAGTGTCTCATAGAATAATTGAAATTCATGATTGATATCATGAGGGTTAAAAAGGGACCTTCCATCGTCTGTGTTAATAGAGTGTATAGTATTTTCACTTTCCTAACTCTTAAAGGTGCAGTTGGTAACTCTTGTAAAAGTGACTTTTTATCACATTTGTCAAAACTGTCACTACGTAAAGACAGCATTACATAAAACTAGTAATCTGCAAAAAAAACAGGCTCATTAAGTCCCGCCTACTGCTCCTACTGCAACTTGTCAGAATCCACCGTGACCGGGCAACAAGAACCAATCAGAGCCAGGATGGTGTTTGATGAACTGTCTGACAGCTGTCGATCGCTGCGCACGCACACGCTGCGGACAGCTCCCGCCCCCTTCCTCCTCAGCTCCACTCGGTCAAGCTCATATCTAGGAGAGCGGCTTCTGGAGTCCAGAGAAAGTAATGGCGGAGCAACAACCATCAGCGAGGACACAACTACCGATACCAACAACAGCATACACGAGTAAAAAGAAGAAGCCAGAAGAAAAAAGCACAAAAGAAAGAATTAGACAGAGCCCGGGATAAAACCAGAGTAAACATCGGAGTGGCTTTTCAGAGGTGGAGGGAGCTCAGTCATCTGGAAGGATTCAAAACCGACGCAGAGCTGGCGACTTTTCTGCCTGACAGGTAATTATCCCTGCTTGACTTACACAATGTTTGATTTGATTTTAGGCCGGGCTAAAAAGCTAATTCTAAGTGTTACCGTAGTGCATGTGATGTTACTGTGATGTTGCAGTCGGGCTAACGTTAGCTTGTTTCCGAAGCTAGTGCTAACGTTAGCTTGTTTCCGATGCTAATGCTATCGTTACTGGTTGGCGTTGTTTTATTAGAGAGTAACAGAAGAAGAAGAACAGCTGAAGTGACCTGGCAGGCTTACCGGTTTTGTTTTGTCCTCATGATTATGTGTAACGTTTCTGAGCGCTCACAGCTGAACTAGGTGTACAAGTAAAGCCAACTCAGAGAAATAAACTAGCCTGCATTTCTAAGTTCAAACTCTTATGTTCCTGTTGTTGTTCTGCTTTACGACATGTGGATTGGCCTTCTGCACCATGTCACTGGATGGCTGAAGGAGGTTCATAAGTTCTTGCATTTCAGGTATGATTATGCAGTTTAATTTCCCTTGTGTGTCGCTTCTCAAAGATTATTCAGTGTTTTTTTTGTACATGTACACTTAGAGTACAGTTCAGAAAGAAATTATAATCAGATATTTCCCACTGAATTTGTAGGTCAACTACATCCTGATGTATGCCAGCAAGGGTTCAGTTTCAGCCCTCCAGTCTTTGAAGCCTGAATCTTACTGGCTGGCCTGGACTACAACCACCATGTCCACAGGCCTGCCAAGAGAAGTCCTGACGGCTCCATAGAGTATGTTATAAGCATAATAAATGTTATTAAGTTTATATTAATTTCTCACCATCTCAGCCACTATGTTCTGTACCAACAAAGAATGTTCAGAAACCTGGATCAGGTTTTTACATGCAACAGTATTCTGGTTTCTCAAAACTGGGATAACATGTTTACATGTGCAAAACATAACCAGGATCCTCCAAAAACACGATCATAATCAGGATGCTAGTTAGCTGTTATTATTCAGACTGTGCCCAGTTGTGTTCAAGCTGTCACAGCTAGATACTGCCTCCCTGACGGTTACTGAAAAATGTAAAAGGCACAATAATGTATTTAAAAACAAGTCAGGCCTCATCTGGCAAGACCAAACTCAACATTTCACACTAGAACAACCAAGACATCATTTTGACTGTTTCAAATTTTCAATGTAATAACTTTGTTGAAATAAAACCCATGTAACTATAGACTGTTCTCTCTTCTGACTCTTCCTAAATGTGTGTGTATATTACATCCAGTTCTTTATTCTCTTTCCACAGGTCAGAGATTGCCACAGACATCGAGGCATGCTGTTTTGAAGAATAAAGACTCTTCCAGCAAAAATAAAAGTTTATGTTCACCGTGACTGACAACTGCATTGATACTCTGCATACAACCTACATTGTTATATTACTTTGAAAAATAAAGCCTGACAATATTTATAGAGTTATTACGTGTTTTTGATAAGCATATTTGCTTTTGAGACATGCATGCCCAGACCCAGACACAGTGATTCCAATTTCTTATATGAAGGTTAGTTTTTTTAAACAAGTCCGAAGGGTATTTCAATAAAATAAGGTAAAGTGCTATGTGTGTTTTTACATTTATGCAGTTAGAAACAAATCCTTTTAGAAAGAAACTTTATTAGATAAATAATGAAATCACAAATATTTTGATTTGTAAATTTTGACCAATATAACAAAAAGAGAAATCTATGTACAGTATTGCACAACACTCAAAAATGCAAATGCACATCTCAGGCTGTTGGTTGCAGCATTTCCTCTACAACAGTGGGCCTTTCCCTGCATCTCTGGGCTGGAGCTGGACAGGAGGTGCTGTTGGAGCAGCAGGGGCTGAGTGGCTGAGGACATCACAGATGAGGCTGGGGTCCTGTGTCAAAGGTTGCTCGATATGTGGCGTTCCTGATGTATATCCAGAAGATAAAGTGTATATTAGTAAAACAACTGTTACCTGAGATACAATGACAATTGTTTGTGTTTAGAAACAGACTTGGAGATATGGAGATGGATATGGAGATTAGGATGAAGATCTTATCCTGTGGGTAATGGGGGCGGGACTAGATAAGCTTTGGCTTCTCCCTTTCGGCCATGTGTATTGTATTATTTGAACAATAATGAAATGTGATGATGATGAATTGACATGCTCGAAATAAACAACATAATAATAATGATAATAATAATAATAATAATAATAATAATAATATAATTATTACTTACACGTTCA
Organism: Diplodus puntazzo; assembly: GCA_963678695.2. Taxonomy (NCBI): domain Eukaryota; kingdom Metazoa; phylum Chordata; class Actinopteri; order Spariformes; family Sparidae; genus Diplodus; species Diplodus puntazzo. Next base: position 3,122,091 of record OZ023159.1, read on the forward strand.
AATGCAATCCTCTGCAATCTCAAATGTCCGACTCGAGCAGTGTCATCTGCACGGAGGTCATCGGGTGTTTGTCCCACGCGACCCCCTCTGCCCCGGCGTCCACGGTCCCGGCCTCGGCCTGATCCAACTCGGCCACGGCTCCCTCGTCTACCCGTGCTCGTAGAAGCAGCTGCTGGGGTGTTGTCTTCATCTGAGCCCAGTGTCTCAGTCTCAAAACTAACAATATCAAATAAAAATGTCACATTTTGCAAAGCGACAAATGTAAATGAGCTGCTAATTTCCTGATGTGCTAAGCTAACTACTAGACTTTCCGAACGTTATTTTTATCACAAAATTAAACTTTATTGCTAAATAAACATGTAAATAATTGAGGAACAAGTTTCTAGGTAAGGTAAAGCGTTTTTATATCTCGCTGTGTGGAGTGTAGCTCGTGTTGTTTACCTGGCCTTTTCAGTCGCGTGCACGGCTGCCTCCTCTCGGGGAGGGACTTTGGAGGCAGGACAGGAGAGCAGCGCAGAGAGAGGGGGAGGGATCTGAAAGTTGTACTTGTTCAAATTTAATGCTAAGTCCTCTCTCTCCCTCAAGTTACTAACTGCACCTTTAAACCTGCCGTCATGGCAGACAAAAAGTGTCGATCCTGAGTGCAACCTAACAGGTAGGAGAGATAGACCTTCACGTCCCGCTCCTCAAGCCTGCCTGTTAGGTTGCACTCGGGACTTGACACTTTTTGTCTGGCATGACAGCAGCACGCTGGAGTTGCTACTGCTAATGTGAGTTGTCCAAAAACGTTCTTTTTAGTAAACTCTGTGTACACAAACAATGTTCTCAATGCTGGAGTTCATGTGTAGAGACCCTGGTGTTACTACAAGCAAAGTTTCATGTTGTGTTGAGCCTTCTTAGTGTTTTAAAAATAGCGATTTTGATGCTAGTGCTAAAGTGCCCCTGCACTTGCACTTAAAATTAGCTTGCCCAAAAACAAAACTACAGTAAATCTTAAAAGTACCTCTTTGGTCGTAATTATGCTTTTACACGAAGGTTTGACTCATATTCAATCACAAATAAGGCCTCCCTTACTTTTTGGCAAGAGTTTCACTTTAACACATAGACTAAAATGAAAGTGAAACCTATTGGCTCCGCTGGCGTGACAGAGACGTAATGCAGCGGACACGTATCCAGTGAAATTAGACCTTCACGTCCCCACCATTTTAGAACCACTGGCTTAGCTAAATGGGCTTTAGGCTTAATTTTTAACAGTGACAGTTAAAGGTGACCAGCCTCTGTCGTGAATTTATGATTTGCAGTTCAAAAGAAAGTGTCTAACTTAGTGGCCAAGCTATGATATCTGTATCAGACGTGCTGTGATATTCTACTGTAGACAAAAAGATGGTAGTTCATATATGCTTTCAAAGTAGAATGCAGTAATTGAAGCCATCTTTCACTGGGAAAGGTACCCATTTGTGGACCTGGCAAGTTAACTGTGACACTGCATGGCACTCATCTTCTATTTAAAAGCAGTAGGGCACCCTTATATGTAATGAATTTGAAAGTTTAATTTGCACATTTATTTAGACAATGAAATATTTTGGGGGTCCCTAGCTCAATCAGAACACTTTTTTATGTTATGTTTTTAATTTATTGTTTTCTAATTGGGCTGAGTGCTGGAAGTCATGATAAGTAATGATATAAAAGCAGTGTACATTTAGTGTTTTCAGAAAGTGTAGACTTTGTGAATATAGATTGTGTTCAGCTCTTAATAATAATAATAATAATAATAATAATAATAATGCATTTTATTTGAAGGCACCTTTCAAAGCACTCAAGGACACCGCACATAACAACAACAGTTCAACAAAGACAGTACAAGTACAGGACAATTTAGTGCAAATAAATGAATCAGTAAGACGATGCAGTTACATGGTGCCGTCTCGGCACAGAGTTCAGACTCTGCAGTCCTCACCATACAGGAAGTCAACCGGGCCGGGTTAGGCAGGGCTGAGCCTCCGGGGTGGGAATAGTGCAATAGAGTCGAATAGAGAGTGAGAAAGAGTGTGTGCAGGGTTCAGACTCTGGCTGTGTCCAAATTCAGGGGCAGCATCCTTCGGAGTGCGTATTTGAAGTGCAATTACATCACTACGCCGTGCGAAGCCTGTCCAAATTCAAAGTGTGCTCCAAATGCTCCCCACAAATGCCTCCTTCTTTTGCCTGTTTCTGGAGGACACACCGCTACTATCCTTCGCGGCTATAAATTGCCCAAGATTCATTGCGCACCCACAGAGAAGAGAAAAAAGAAGAAAAAAAGACATGACGACAGCAGGTGGCGGAGATGTGGGATTTAAATGTAAGTATTGGGTTTATACTAGTTTTTCACTCATTTGAACATCCAGCGCCAGATATGTTCAACTTAAAACCTTAAAACCTCTGAATGTCCGTTAAAATACGTTGGCAATGCTCAGTGTGATGCATTTGGAAGTAAAGCCTTAAATGTCTTTACTTCCAAATGTTTGACGTTCAGAGGTTGACTTTTATCTGATATCTTATTGTGACAGTCGAAATGTTGTAGACTAATTCCAAATGATATGTTCATTGGCATGTTAACCAAAACACGTGTGCACAATCACACACTCACAGAAGTGTGCATAGACTTCACTGAGACACAGGTGACATACACAAGTATTTTAAACAAGCAATTCTAAGTCAAAAAACAAAAGGGATAAATTAAAGAAAGAAAGAAAAGATGATATAAAATAAAATAAACCTCAGAGAGTAACATTTGCATATTACACAAGTAATTCAACCAATCGTCTAATCAATCTTATTTAAAGGTCACTCTCATTACTACTCACCACTACTCAAACCTCCTCTTCGTCGGCTGGCTCCACACCTTTCACAAACAAATCCAATGGTTCCCAAAACTTCTCGAAAAGTTCTTCCTTCCCTCTTTGTATATAAGCATATTTATGTATTTTGTTCCAAAGGAGAAGTTATTAACATTTGCCAGTATGTAATACTTGGTCTGTTGGACTTCTTCCAAGACAATGCAATTGATTCTTTTTGCATGCAAAAGACACATATCTATCATTATTTGCTCACACTTGGTGTATTTGTTATCGACTATTTTTACGTCATGCACATAAATGGACCAAGATGAACAGATTTAGATCAGGCTGTGATCCCTGCTTGATTTCCAGACTGTAAAACTGTGAAGTCTAAAACATTTGAATGGAATAAAGAGCGACGTGTAGCATCATCCTATTTTTGCTAGAACCATATCTTTCTGGTGACATAACACAAAATGTCTTTTACATTTCATTTTGTTTCAGGGAGCAAGGAGCAAACAGAGACGTTCATTGAACTCCGGGCGGAGAACGATGAACTGTTCACCGGGGAGAAACATTCCGCCGCGGCTGGATGGAAGTAAGGCAATAATAATTAATAAACACAAAAATTATAAATCAGCCATCTGTCAGTCCTGATGTCATTTTTTGTAAATCTTTGCTTCCCTGTATTAATGCGATCTTGTCTTGCTTCTCTGTGTTTAGAACAATTCTCAAAAAGATGGGCCTGAAGGGCAAAGTTGAGACCCACCAGGCCAGAAAGAAGTGGGACAGCCTAAAAAAAAAATACAAAGTAGGTGCAGGTTTGAATGATGACGTGGAAACAAATTTTGTGTTTTACCCATGCAAGTTAATAAATAATTAGCTGAAAATAGCTGACATGATTCAATTTTACTGCCTTAGGATTGCAAATACCCAGGGACGGGCGAGGGGACCAGCGGGAAGCCCAGCGCTGCTACTTGGCCCTGGTTTGTCCTCATGGATGAGGCGTTAGGACAGAGGCCTTCCATTGCCCCCCCTGTCCTAATTGCCTCCATCCCACGAATGGAGAGGCTGTTCTCCCTGCTGGAGAAAATGTCCGAACGCTGACTTTACTGTTATATTATTTAGAGTTTCATTTTAATTTGTCTGTTATTTATTTTAAATGATTAATATGATTTCATTTTTCACACAATAAAATATGCTATTGTTACACGTTGTCTGTTCCATTTCATATTTACAACTTAAACACAATTTAGAACAGGTTTGGCAAATGGCATCAAGTGCTAGTCAGGGACAAGGAGGGATTGATTATTTTTTCCTTTTATTCTCAAGTCTTTCAGCATGTACTGAAATTAATATTTACAGTCTTTCAAAATGTACTGAAATGAATATTTACAGTCTTGCAAAATGTGCTGAAATTAATATTTAGTCTTGCAAAATGTACTGAAATTAATATTCACACCAGTCTTGCAAAATGTACTGAAATTAAGATGTGCAGTAACAGGCTGAGCAGGAGTCCCTGGCAGTGCTGCTCGGCTGGATGGGATGCCACAATAAAGACCCTGGTGTCAGTAGGACATCATCTGGGTCGGTACTCAGGGTGTTTGGGGGTCCAGTCTCCTCTGTCCACCACATCGTCCATCAACTGGGTTTGCAGGGCTGACTCAACCGACGGCTGCCATGTCACTAAGAATTTTTTGAGAAAGAGGCAAGAATTATAATTTCATGATATAATAATTATTACTACAAACACTGAAATAGTAATGATGTCTTTAGAATTATGTTACGTGCCGACTACAGATAGTCGTGGTCGTGGTCAACCTCCTCCAGGGCAGACACCTCCGCAGACAGCCGGTCCCGCCATGGAGCACCACTGGCAGCCTCCAACCCGTCCTCCCCCTCATCCTCCGGCATGCCATCCTGCAGCTCATCTTCTGGGGGCATGAGGTCACCTGCCCCCAGGCAGATGTTGTGCAGGACGGCACATGCTGTTATGACCTGAAATGAAAAACAATATTTATTAAGTTTGATTTACTCTGCTTCAAAGAAACAAACAAAAGACTCCTGTTGAGTGATGATGCACCTGAGGCACAAAGGTGTGGTGCACCTCCAGCGCTTTCAGGAAGATCGACCTGAACCTGGTCTTCATCATTCCAAAGGCACGCTCGATGATAATGCGTGCCCTGGAATGATGGACGTTAAAGCGCTGGGCTGCCACACCTTGCACCGGCCGCTTGTAGGGAGTGATGAGGGGGAGTGGATGTTGGAGGCACGGGTACCCCCGCCGTCTGCGAGGATGAAGTGCCCCAGAGGAGGGTAGATGGACCGCCTGTACAGTGGACTGTGCCGGAGTACTCAGGAGTCGTGCACCGACCCCGGCCAGCCCACGTACGTGTCCACAAAGCGGCCCTGATGGTCACACACTGCTTGCAGGATGATGGAAGAGAACAGTTTCCTGTTCTTGTAGCAGTGACCATCAGGGCCGCTTGGTGGCTTTATTCTGACATGGCAGCCGTCGATCGATCCAGCAGCTTTTGAAAAAGCTCTGTGTCCTGCCAGCCCTGCAAACCCACGTATTATTGCCGCGAGGTCTTCAGTGGTCTGTGGGAGGTAGATGACCTTGTGGCAAATGGCCACCACCTCCCCAGTAACTCGGTGGATAATCCAGTGGACAGTGGAGCGAGGCATCCCAAACACCCTTGAGACCACCCTGTATGATGTCCCACTCGCCAGCCAGAAAAGGAACACCAAGGTCTCTATTGTGGCACCCCATCCATGTCTCCGATCCTGTTGGAGAAGGTTTAGCAGCACTGCCAGAGACTCTCTGCTCAGCCTGAAGTCCTGCCTGATGTCTTCGTTATTGAAAAACCTGTCTAGGATAGGAACAGCCATGTTGACCCTGCAGTACAGGGGTCTGGTCTGGATTGGGAAAGGGGAAGAACAGGAGAAGTAAATGGTTAATTAAACAATAGCTACATAACTGTAGTTAATAATACATTTCGGGTCATTTTAAAGCTTTGATGATACTAAATCTGTTTATCATCAACTTATCAGTCTAACTAGGCTTCTCAATCTAGTTTAATTCATGGCTAAATATTTGATGTTGAACTGAGGTCACGGTTCTTTAACTATTAATCAAGGTTATATTGCATGAACCATATGTGCCGTTTTACAGATTATATGTCAGCATTAAGGTAATGTATTGCCATGTTGATTACCCTTGACTGTTCGCTAGTAAATAATGATGAGTGACAACATTACTGTGAGTTCAAATAACAGGTTTACCTCTCCACGGTTCTCTCTCAATCGGAGATACAACAGCTGCCGCCGGCACCGCTTCTCCTCTTCCTTGAACAGCAGGAAGAAGAGAAAGAAAATTAGGACCTTCTCAAGCTCCGACATAGCAAACTTACTCATATCTTCTTGTCACTTTCGTGCACCTGGGCTGCATAAATAGTGAGGTGCGGGTAGGGGCGGGAACATCTGGTGATGCAACCAGGAAATGCTTAGAAGGGTAGACTGTCCAATTTCACAACAGGCTGATGCTGCCTGCAGGTCTCTCTAAAGGACCCTTCCTTTGCTGGCGGCGAAGGATGGGTCCTTGAAGGATGCTGCCCCTGAATTTGGACACAGCCTCTGCCGTCCTCGCCAAACAGGAAGTCAACTGGGCCGGGTTAGGCAGCGCTGAGCTTCTGGGGTGAGAATAGTGCAGTAGAGTGGGATAGAGACTGGGAAAGAGGGTGTGCAGGGTTCAGACTCTGCAGTCCTCACCATATAGAAAGTCAACCGGGCCGGGTTAGGCAGGGTTGAGCTTCCAGGGTGAGAATAGTGCCATAGAGTGGAGTGGAGAATAGGCAGGAGTGTGATTATATGATTAGGCTGATACAGAGTAGGCCACGCGGAATAAGTGTGTTTTCAGGCGAGATTTAAAGGTGGAGACAGTGTCAGAAGTGCGAATGTCTGGTGGGAGAGAGTTCCAGAGGCTGGGGGCAGATCGGCTGAAGGCTTGGCAGATGGGGTAAAGAGCTGGATGGTCGAAGAGGATCGGAGGGTGCGGGAGGGACTGTGGATATGGATCAGTTAGGCAAGATACGATGGTGCCAGGTTATGAAGGATCTTGAAAGTAAGGAGTAGAATCTTGCAATCGATGCGGGATTTGAGCCAGTGGAGTTGCTGCAGGGCTGGGGTAATGTGTTCAGCAAAGGGAGTTCTGGTGATGATACTCACAAAGTTCTTTAATCTTAAATAATAATCAAATCACTTAAGTCAAAAAGGCCTTACTCTGCTCTTAAGGACCCAGTAAAAAATGGAACCAAAACTTAATCTGTTAAAATCTTTCTACATGTATTTCAGTTGATTTTCTATCTTTTTGTCATCATCATGCTGCATGTATTAGGTCCTGAATGATGGTTCATTGATCATTTGTGCTCCCTCCTGTCTGGACAAGGCTTTGTACTCAAACCAGGTATGATTTCAACTAACTACTCTCTTATTGTGAATTGGGTTGTCTGTATTTTTATTTGTAGAAACATGCATCTGGTGACCGTTTCAGTATCTTGCTCTTCTTCTGGATAGCGAATTCATTTTTAGATCTCTGGTTTTCTTAAAAGCTATTGATGAATTAATTAGTTGATGGCTCATGTTAATATCTTGAATTTCAAATTCTGGCCCTTATCTGCTCCCTCCCTCATTAATGTGGTGTAGGCGGCGCTGCTGAGCTTGCACGTTGTATGTTCAGTCACACTTTTCTAAAGAAAATGTTTTACAGGTTTTCTTTACTGATATTCCTTTAATGTTTTTTTTTCAGATTTAAATGTGGCTGTGTAAAGGTTGCAGTTCAAAGACCCCAACTAGGGGCCAGTTACTTAAACACTATAGGTTAAAACATACACATTATGGGCGCCAGCACCCATATCCTTGCCCATATAGTAGTTGTCCGTGTACATTTAAGTCATGGAATGCACTCAGGTCACATTTGTGTCGAGTCCATAACCGGGAGACATCACAGCTAACATCGTCATTGGCCACATTCAACTGTCATGTTTGTGGATTCCCTGAAGTTTCCTCTGAAAGAGTATTTTGCACATATAAATTTGCATCTCAAAGCCAATGAAACAGTCCCCTGCTTCTTCAAGGGTTGTTCATTTAGCACAAACATCTATGGGACATTCAAATCACATAAGAATAGAAAGCACCTTGGTTATTCTTACAGTGATTTTAAACCTGGAATAGTTTCACTGAGAGGTAGTTTTGACACACCGAGTCTTTCAGGTGAACATGGAGACAGTGAAGTATTAGATGAAGACGAGCTAGAAGTGCAGTCAAGTTTTCAGACAGACATCTCAGAAAATGTTGAGAAGATGATAGAAGAGAAATTTGCAGCAGTGTTGCTTTAGATGGAAAACATACTCCATGTTCCCAGCAGTGCAGTCGATGAACTTTTACAGGACTTGCACTTCCTGATGAGTTCTGCATCCATGACTACATTAAATGACATTGTGTCAGATTTTTGTACTAAGCATAATCTTGGTCTTAATGCGACAGAAATAGAGGAGTTGGCCTCTGCAGTCTGCCTTTCTAACCCTTTGACAAAAACAATTGGAGATCAAGGCCCACTTGGCACTGCTTTTAAGCAGAAGTAGTACTTCAGAGACAAGTTCCAAGTAGTTGAACCAGTTGAATATGTTTTGGATAAGGAGTGCAACCATACCTTCCAATATGTACCATTATTGCGGTCACTGCAGCAGCTCCTCAGCAAAGACGGTGTCATTGATGATGTAGTTGAAAACTATAGCAGTGCACACTTGAATGAAACTGCACAACAAGAATACAAGTCATTTCAAGATGGGGAGTTTTTCAAAGAAAATCAGTTCCTATCTGCAGGGGAATTGAGAATATGTGTGACCCTTTATATTGATGACTTTGAAGTGTGCAGCCCTCTGGGTACTTCCAAAAAGAAGCACAAACTTTGTGCGATGTACTGGATTTTGAATAACTTACCCCCAGGCCAGCACTCCTTTTTGTCATCCATCTACTTGGCATTAATGTGTAAAAGTAGCTACATCAAGAAATATGGATGTGGAAAAGTTATTGAACCTCTTCTCCGTGATCTGGCTGTTTTGGAAGAGAATGGGGTGTTTGTCCCACAGATTGGAAAGAATATTAAAGGCACTGTACAATGTGTAGCCGCAGACAATTTGGGTGCCCATGGGATTGCAGGCTTTGTGGAGAACTTTTCGGGAGAGTATGTTTGTCGATTTTGCACAGGGCATTCCAGTGATTTTCAGACCAAGCAGGCCAAAGCAGGTCTGCGGCCAATTGTCTGGTGAGTTTAGGCTTCGATCCAAAGATGGACACAAAGAACATGTCAAACATGCAGTGGAGAGTGGAAAGCCGTGTGTTGGGGTGAAAAGGCCTTGTGTGCTGACAGAAAATCTTTCTCAATTTGATGTAACCACTGGATACCCCCCTGACATACTTCATGATCTATTGGAGGGTGTTGTTCCAGTGGACCTTGCACAGTGTCTTGGTGTGTTGATATCCAAAAAATACCTCTCTTTTGACAGGGTTATTCTTGGTTTTCCCTACAAAGAGATGATAGAATAAACCGTCCCCATATTGTGCCACCAACATTTTTAAGCAAAAACACAGTAGGTGGAAATGCAGCTGAAAATTGGACTCTCTTGAGATTGCTGCCTTTCATGATTGGAGATGTTATACCAGATGGTGAGCCAGTGTGGGAGATAATTTTTGATTTAAAAGAGATAGTGGAACTTGCTGTAGCCCAGATCCATACAGAAGAATCCATTGGATATCTCCAGTTTAAAATTTTTGATCACAGACAGAAATATCAAGAAGCATTTCCCAACTGAAAACTTTTGCCAAAGCATCACTACTTGGAGCATTACCCTCACATTATCCAATGCTTTGGTCCTCTAGTTGGAGTCTGGACCATGCGAATCGAAGACAAACACAGTTTTTTTAAGGGAGTTGCTTGTCATACAAATGCTTCAAGAATATTGCTCTGTCACTGTCAAGGAAGCACCAGCTGATGATTGCCTATCATTTACACTCATCGCGTCTACAGAAACCTAGAGTTGAAGTGTCAAATGTATCAAGAGTTCCTCTTGAGGTGCTGAAAGATGATGTGGTGTTGCCCCTCTGGCAGATGTACCCAAACATAGCAGAAGTAAACATGGCTAAAAGTGCAGATTGTAAGGGGATCAACTACAGAAAGGGAATGATAGTCATCTGTAAATTTACTGATGAGCTACCTGAATTTGGAGAAATAATAAGGATATGTGTACTTGAGGATACACTGAGTTTCGTTGTCAGGAGTTTCTCAGCTTGGTTTAGGGAGCACTACAGGGCCTTTGAACTGCAATCATGTCCAACTGGCAAAATATCCCTGATAGAGCATGACGAACTGGCAGAGAAGTACCCTTTACATGACTACTTCGTTGGGCCCCTTCGTCTGGTTACGTTTAAAAGATACCCTTATATCAAAATCACTTGAATTCGCCTTGAATATGTGAGTAAACCGCTGTCTTTGATAGCTTACTAAATCACTTCATTCTTACTAGCTTAAGCACCCCATACTAACTTAACACCTGTCACCTATGTCCGCTTAGCTGTGTGTTTTTGTGCATGCACTAACACCTTGTCACTGGTTGAATCTGACAGTATTGGGTACATCTGCACACTTTCTAAGACAAGACAATGCTTACGTTGTAATGTGTTAGACATTGGTACTTCTAACACTTTGCTAAAATTTTAAAGTATGAGAAGGAACCAACCTGTCCAGTCTGTCTGTCCTGCATTCTAGCTTACTGTCCTTTGTCTTATATCTGCTCCCTCTCTGTTTATCATTCATCTTCTCACTTCCTTTTTTTATTCTCTGACTAGTCACCTGTTAACCAATCACTGTAGACATGTTGTTTCATCTATAGAGGCTCAATCAACCACACCACTTATCTTATATATCAGTCCTTTACTAAGACTTTCTCTTGGCACCTTTTTGTAAAAAAAAAAAAAGTCACTAACGCTATTTAAGAAGGCTTCTAGTAAGATATTAAGATAAATATCCCTATGTGAATATTATGGCCTCTGTTTAGTTCCCAATTATTAAAGCCAGCTTTTGACTTTCCAATTTTAATATTTTTTATTTGTTCATATTTAATGGTTTAATGCTTGTATTTTTGTCATTTTCAGACTGAAGCATTTGGATGATGGCTGCACCAGTAAAACAGCAGATTATCCTGCGCCAACAATGCTGAGAAACTGATCATAGAATCAGGCATGCCACAGTCTGAGGATGATCTCAAAAATGAGATCAAACGTCAGTTTGATATAGAGGGGGACATTAGACTTCAGTACATTGACACTGACTTTGATAATGAGTTTTTTAACCTTAACCAAATAAGCGATATTCAAGACAAGAGCACAGTGAAAATCATCCCCTTGTCAGATGCTCCAGACTTTACCCCAGGCAACATGAACCAGAGTGGGAAGGAAACCTCTTCGTCATCTTCGACACTATAATATTCTCCTCCCCTGAAACTTCTCAATCACAGTGGGCCACACAGTTCCAAATACCAAAGTTTCCATATGATGTGGAACTGCAACTTCAAAGTGCAAACCAGGCCTTTATATCAGATGGAGTTCTTCTGAACCCTAGTCACAAAATGAAGTCAGACATCAGTCTGGCAGAGCAAATAATTAGGTTCAAGGCATATCCTACAAACTTGGAAGTAGAATCTGTTGCTGAAGCTTTAATTAAAGCACATCCATGTTTGAGAGAACAAGGATCCGCAAGTGGCTTCTATGGATGGAAAATAAGCCTCAAGTATAAGATGGCGAACTATAGGACAAAGCTCAGAAACTTGGGGTGTGCAGAACTGGGCATTAATTCACTCAAGCACAAACCTGCAGACCAATGTCAGCCTGCCTACAATGTGAAAAAACCCAGAAAGGCAGAGGTCAATTTTTGTCCTCCGTATCCTGTTGGCGAGACCCAGGACAGCCTGGAAGGTGAACGATTGGCATTGTTATCCGAAGTCAAGAAGAGGAATAATGATCAAGTTGTCAAAGAGAAGATGGCTAAGACCTTTGCATACAGGAGGCAGGAAGTCGTCAAAGACAAGCCCATAATCACTGAGTTCAAAAGCAGATGGCCAGGACTGTTCACTGTGGCAGAGGTATGATATGCTTCTCAGATTTGCTATGATCAATACAGCATTGTGTCAAATGACAATGTGAAAGAGTTCTTGCAGAATTCTATAAGCATATAGGAATGTTTATCATTTTGTGTTAAATGTAACCATGGCACTGGACCATGGGTTAAGTCTTTAAAATACAATCCGCTTTGATATAATCTTGTGAGAGTCAGTTAGTACTTTGGGCAGTTACAGGGTTGTGCTGAATTCAGATATAAATAATATAGCAGAAAGTAGCAAAACCTTTATGGGCTGTTAATATTAGGTTGAATGTTTTAGTAAGTACTAGTAATATTTTGTGTTTATGGTTTCAGGGGGAAGCAGAATTTCAAAGAATCACTACTGCTCCTCTCCTCCCTAAGTTCTTCCTAAATCTCGACCAGCAGACTGACAACGTCATCAAAGCATTCAGCAAAAAAGGAGGCACTGCAGGAAGGAGAATTAAAATGATTTTGGCTCCAATGACACAGGTATGTTTTGCCAATGTTGAAAACATTACAGAATCAAAAAATCTGATTTAATTAGGGCAAGCTGAAGTAGCTGAAATAGCTCTTGCTGATCAGAAGTAATTGTTTTTATTTGGCTCAATTCACAATCATTATGTTACTCTAAAACAATTTGATTAAGTTAGAATAACTTTATATATTTAATTGTAATTAACTTAATACAATTTCGTGGAACCTGTTGACAAAATATATTTAATTAAAGTCAATGTTTCATTTTTTTGAGTGTATGTACTTACCATCATCCAGATGAGTTTAAGAAGAAGAAGATTGAGAATAGAGCAAACAAGAAGAGGAAGACTGAGATTTGCGGCTCTTGCCAACCTAGCAAGATGCTGTCAGATTGTGAGTATAAAGATGAAGGATTTTAGACATCTAAATCATTAATGTAATGTCATTGTCAATAATTCACTCGTATTGTCAGACTACGCCCCCTCCTGTGGAAACAGACATGGCACAACTTTGTTCTTAAATCAGATTAGATGGATGGATAAACAGATAAATACTTTATTCATCCCTTATAGGAAATTAAGGTGTCCAGTAGCTCATAATAAGATACATGAATAAAAATATTATATTTATATCTATATTTTCAGTTTTATTATATTTATTTATTTATTTTACAGCATGACCAACCAACTCAGTATTGTAGACTGAACCACCAGCTCCCTGTTTTGGCATTGTACTTCGATGGCCAAAGTGACCTCCGCCCAGACTTCCGCCTCTCCAGACCAACAGTGGCCCGTCCACGTCCTCCGCTGTCCGTTTGACCATGGCTGGGGTCATGCCCTCGAGGTTCTGGTGTTCTTATGTTGGCTGGCGCGTGCGACATCCTATCGCGTTGTGTCCAGGGTGTTTGGCATCCCACGGTCCACAGTGCATGATGTCATCCACCGGGTTGCGGACAAAATAATAAGAAATCAAGAACAGGGTCATCCACTTTCCACCCCCTGATGACCTGCAACATATTGGTGCTGGCTTTGCACGCCTGGCTGGATCACTAGCATTTGCCAGGGTTGTGGGCAGCATCGATGCCATGTCCGCATAAAGCCACTCGGTGCAGATGCTCAGGACTATTTCAATCGCAAATTGTGTCATGCTATCCAACTGTGAGCAGTGTGTGACCACCAGTGCCAATTCTTGGACATATTTGTCAGCTATTTGGGGTCAGTGCATGACTCTAGAGTCCTGAAAAACAGCCCTCTGTGTGTGCAGAGCCTGTACCCACCTGAGGGCTACTGCAACCTAGGGGATGGTGGATACCCCTGCATGTCCCGACCAGTTGCCCTTGTAACTCCCTTCAGAGAGCTTGTGAGGGGTTTGGTCGCTGGAAGGTTTAACCGGCACCATGCAAAGGCCCGTTCAGTCTTCGAACGGGCCTTTGGCATCATGAAGACCCGATGGCGGTCAGTCTTCTTTAAAGGTCCCATATCATAAAAAAACATGTTTTCTCTGCTCTCTACATATATAAACTGATCCTCCCTGAGCCTGCCGACTCCCAGAATAAGGAAAACAAGCGATTCCTGCATGGTCTCTGCAGCCCACCCACTGGTAACACGGCACTCCTACAGGCTGTTACGTAGGCTGTTCATCCCCGAGGTGAAGTTCGGTGTGTCCAGCAGTGAGACAGCAGTGTTTCGCAACATTGTTGCTCAGAGCTAGACACGCAATTGCTCTGTTGTTGGTTGTATAAATCAACATAAGTGCCTACATTCTGTCCCAGCTACAGAACAACAGAAGAGACAGTGGTTGTATTTCATTTTTTTTTTTCAACTTTTTTTTTATTATTTCCTCACATCCACTTATACATGCATAGTATTTCAACACTCTGTAAGACAATTCATTTTACAAGTGGTCTAAATAGACAAATAATCAGCATAAGTTTGTTTACACAAAATAAATAATCACAAATTCTGAAACACCAAATACACCAAACAAAAAAAAAAACGAGAACAACAACAACCAAACGAACAGAAATATATCTATATATCAAAAGTAAAACGATAGAACAATCATGGGTTATAAATTCTCTTTGCATAAATACACTTAATCAATTAAATTATATCAGCACATACATATCTTCATCATACACCGCTGGGTATCCCTTATGGCCCAGCTCCTATCTCAAAAGAAAAAAAAAAAAAAAAAAAAAGCACTTTGAATTATCAGTCCATTTGTTCGCCCCCCACCTCCACTAATGGCAACCATCTTTCTATAAACGCTTCCTTCTGTAATCGTAACATATGTGTTATTTTTTCCATTGTGTAAATATTTCTTAGGATTGCTACCCATTCAGCGTTGGTGGGGGGATCCTGTTTAAGCCATCTTAATGTGCTTAATGCTTTCTTTGCTGCTATTAGTATTATTTGTAGGATATACATCTTTTTCCTGTTGAAAGTGATATCTGGTTTCATCCCAAGAATAGCTATCAGGGGGTTTCTTACCAGATCAACTTCTAGTACTTTGTTCACAATCACAAAAATTGATTTCCAAAAATTGTCTAGCAATGGACATTGCCAAAATATATGTAAATGAGTTGCTATGTTTTCACCACATCCCCTCCAACACATGCTTGTCTGATTTGAATTAATCTTTGCCATAGTTTCAGGTGTTCTACAAAATCTGTTTACTATCTTCCATTGAAACTCTCTCCACGAATTGGCATTAGTGACTGTATGTATCTGAACACAAATCTCTATCCAGCCTTCCTCACTAATTTCCTGTTGTAACTCTCTATCCCACTTTTCTTTCACATAACAGGTATTATCCTTTGTCATTGAGGTCAGGATTCTAGATAAATTAGTTATCGGCTTTTGTATGTGGATTCTTTCCTGGATCTTCGATAAGTATTGTTCCAAGGGCGAGGGCTCTTTAATCTATTCTTATTTGGATGATCCAATATAAAGCTTCTTAACTGTAGGTATCTATAAAGCTCTGTTTTTGACAAGCTAAATTCAGCTCTTAATTGATCAAATGATTTTAAGTTATTATTTCTGAACAATTGGTGCACAAAATTTAGATTAGTGTGTGTCCAATTTTTAAATCCTATATCAAGTTTTAAAGGCAGAAAATCTTTAATATATAATAATATATAACTCAGAGTAGAAAAATCTATTGATAACTTAAACATTTGTTGTACCTCTCTCCAAGCCCCATATGTGATCCTTGACCATTCACCTGGAAAATCTCTATTTGATTTAATCCTCGTAAAAGGGATCACCGACAGAGGTATATTAATACTACAGTTCTTTTCCATATTGAGCCATCTTGTATTCATATCATCTGATAACCATACTGTCATTGCTCTTAATTGTGCCGTTATCCAATAATATTTCAAGTTGGGCAATCCTAACCCCCCCTTAGATTTTACTAATTGTAATACTTTATATCTTACCCTGGGCTTTTTGCCCAGCCATACAAATCGTGAGATGAGGCGGTCAATAAGAATAAACATAGATTTAGGAGGAGCCACTGGTAATGTCTGAAAAAGAAAAAGAAATCGTGGGAGTAAGTTCATTCTGATAGTCTCCACTCTGCCTATTAATGTAAGGGGGAGTGTAGCCCAGCGATTTAGATCTTTCTTAATTTTTTCTACTAGATTTATATAATTGACGTGATATAGCTTTAATTCATTTAATTCAGGGGGTATATTTATTCCCAAATATCTGATGCCACCCCTAGGCCATCTAAATAAAAAAGAGGTTTTCAATTGAGGAGAAATCAAATTATTCATAAAGAGTGCTTCCGTTTTTGACATATTTATTTTGTACCCAGAGTAAAGTCCAAATGTCTCAAGACATTTCATTAAATTGGGGACACTCTTTGCAGGATCGGAGATGTACACAATTACGTCATCTGCATATAGCGATAACTTGTGTTCCTCTCCATTCACCTCAATACCACTTATATCTGTACTATCCCTTATTAATTGTGCAAGGGGTTCTATGCTGAGGGCGAACAGGAGGGGTGAAAGGGGGTCTCCTTGCCTACATCCCCTCCCCAGCTCAAATTTTTGTGAGAAACACCCATTTGCCCTCACTGATGCCTGTGGGGATGAATATAAGAGCTGAACCCATTTAACAAATCCCTCCCCTAGAAATGTATTTCATTTTTAACGACAACGTGCCGACTGCGGTTCATGTTAGCTTGTGTGTGTGTGCTAACCACTTCACATCAGACTGCTTCAGTAACGAGGGTCAGTACAAAGCTGGCTTTGCCTCGACACTGACCCTCATAAAAGGATCAGTCCCACCCATACGGGACCCAGCAAATGCACCTGAGCCACCGAAAAGTGTCGCCGTGGTTTGATAGTATTTACAGTTGCCTACGAGTCTGGAGAAGTCAGCTGGAAACTGGCTAACTAGTTAGCTCCGCTTCGGTCCGCTATGGAATGGCGTTTGAAGCGAGTTCAATGTTAAAAATATTATGATGGAGCTTGGTTGTCACAGTAAAAAGTCCGGAAACATGTGCAGACTGGAGACAGAGATGATGCGAACACTGTCCAAGAGTTTGTGTTGGAGACAAACACAGCTTTCGCTAGCTGTTAGCCATTAGCTACATGGTAGTAACTGTAACAACACATACAAACAAACTAACATTATTCAGACTCACTAACCATTCTGAAACGTCCTGCTGCAGCCGCAGAGTCTGTACTTCTTCAGGAGCCTCTCCTTCTGGGTCAAACTAGTACGGTTGAACGAAAAAATCTCTGCGAGCCATGAAAAACAGTATAATATGGGACCTTTAAAGCTCTTGAGGTGCACCCTGCATTCGCTGTGAAGGTGATTGCCTGTTGTGCCATACTGCATAATCTGTACATCAGGGATGGGGACATATTTGAGCCTCTAGAAGAGGCTCCAAATGATGGAGGTGAGCAGCCTCAGCAGGACCTGCACTGTGGGGAACAGCTGCGGGGGTGTATCGCTGCTGAGCTGTCTGCACCAGTCAACAATCCGCCGCTTCTGCAGGAGCATGATTATTGCTAAAAAAACAAAAAAGTTAGTTAGGTTATTGTTATGGTTAGGTTAGGTTATTGTTAGGTTATACTTCTTGTAAATAGTTTTAAATGATATTGTAATGATTGTGATTAATTTGATAAATGTCTAGTTACTATTAATTTGTCTTGTAAATATAGTTTTTGTTATATTATTGCATTGTTGGTATGTTAGATATGAGTTCAGTCAGTGTTCATACATTTTTAAACAACATTTTATTAAGGAAGATCTCTTTTTTTCCTCTCTCAAATCTTTTCCACAGTCTTTTCTAGAAGATTTAACAGCCTCTCATCCCTGGCCTCAGCTCTCCAGTCTCTCTCCTCTGCCCTCTTTTCCTCCCTCTCCAGCAAATCCAAAATGGCATCACGCCTTTGCCTTTTGGTGGCTCTGGCTCTTCTGTGCCTGACAGATTCCCTGGTTCTGGTGTGTCACTGTCTGAGTCATGTGGCACTGAATCAAGGGACACTGAATGAGACACAGAAGGGTTCTTTCCCCATGCTGAGGCAATGAGGCATGGAGGCTGAATAGATGGCCTGCCTCCAATTGCCTCATCCATGAGGGAGAACCACTTTCATGTCCCAGCAGTGGTCTCCCCTGATTCAGTGCTACTTCCTGTCGGTGGCTTCCTTAGCTCCTGCACACATTTTCAAAGTATATGACATTTAATTACCACTTTAGTTTACAGCCTGCAATGTAAAACTTGACCCCCAAAGTTTACTGTGTAATCTTCTATTCCCACAGTGTACCAGTACAGCACATACCAACACATATATGTATGTACAGAGTAACAAGATGTTAAGTCATGGAATAAAGGGGGTAATAAAAAAATGCACACTGTAGTTATATTTTTTTATCTACCAAGTACCTATTCGATCATTACAGGGTATGTAGCAAAAAGGTTGGTATTAATTATGGCTCAGAATCAGAATCAGAAATCCTTTAATGTCCTGCAGACGGGGAAATTTGTTTGTCACAGCAGCGACAGAATATTATAATAATAATAATAATAATAATAACAACAACAATAATAATAATGATAATATTATTATTGTTGTTGTTATTATTATTATTATTATTATTATTATTATTATTATTATTATTATTAATAATAATAATAATTAATAATTAATAATAATACTCCTCAGTGGCAAAGCACCGGGGGTGGATGAGATCCGCCCTGAGTACCTCAAGTCTCTGGATGTTGTGGGGCTGTCTTGGTTGACACGTCTCTGCAGCATCGCGTGGCAGTCGGGGACAGTGCCTCAGGACTGGCAGACCGGGGTGGTGGTCCCCCTATTCAAAAAGGGGGACCGGAGGGTGTGCTCCAACTATCGGGGGATCACACTCCTCAGCCTCCCTGGGAAAGTCTATTCCAGGGTACTGGAGAGGAGAATTCGGCCGATAGTCGAACCTCGGATTCAGGAGGAACAATGCCGTTTTCGTCCTGGCCGTGGAACACTGGACCAGCTTTTCACCCTCCACAGGCTGCTCGAGGGTTCATGGGAGTTTGCTCAACCAGTCCACATGTGTTTTGTGGACTTGGAGAAGGCATTAGACCGTGTCCCTCGTGGCATTCTGTGGGGGGTGCTCCGGGAGTACGGGGTCGGAGGCCCTCTGTTAAGGGCTGTACGGTCCCTGTACGACCAGAGCAGGAGCTTGGTTCGCATCGCCGGCAGTAAGTCAGACCTGTTCCCAGTGCATGTTGGACTCCGGCAGGGCTGCCCTTTGTCACCGGTTCTGTTCATTATTTTTATGGACAGAATTTCTAGGCGCAGCAACGGGCCGGAGGGGATCTGGTTCGGGAGCCACTGGATCTCATCTCTGCTTTTCGCGGATGATGTGGTCTTGTTGGCTCCTTCGAGCCAGGACCTCCAGCATGTCCTGGGGCGGTTTGCAGCCGAGTGTGAAGCGGCTGGGATGAGAATCAGCACCTCCAAATCCGAGGCCATGGTTCTCGACCGGAAAAAGGTGGCTTGCTCCCTCCAGGTGGGAGGAGAGTTCCTGCCTCAAGTGGAGGAGTTTAAGTATCTTGGGGTCTTATTCACGAGTGAGGGAAGGATGGAGCGTGAGATTGACAGGCGGATCGGTGCAGCGGCCGCAGTAATGCGGTTGTTGTATCGGTCTGTCGTGGTGAAGAGAGAGCTGAGCCGAAAGGCGAAGCTCTCGATTTACCAGTCAATCTACGTTCCGACCCTCACCTATGGCCATGAACTTTGGGTCATGACCGAAAGAATAAGATCCCGGATACAGGCAGCCGAAATGAGTTTCCTCCGCAGGGTGGCAGGGCGCTCCCTTAGAGATAGGGTGAAGAGCTCTGTCACCCGGGAGGAGCTCAGAGTAGAGCCGCCTCTCCTCCACATCGAGAGGAGCCAGCTGAGGCGGCTCGGGCATCTGTTTCGGATGCCCCCGGGACGCCTCCCTCAGGAGGTGTTCCTGGCATGTCCCGCCGGGAGGAGACCCCGAGGAAGACCCAGGACATGCTGGTGTGACTATGTCGCCCAGCTGGCCTGGGAATGCCTTGGGATCCTCCCGGAAGAGCTGGAGGCAGTGTCCGGGGAGAGGGAACTCTGGGTGTCCCTGCTCAGGCAGCTACCCCCGCGACCCGGCCCCGGATAAGCGGACGAAAATGGATGGATGGATGGATAATAATAATAATAATAAATTAATATAATAATACAAGAACAGAAAAAAATGACATTATTCATGACAATACATTGTCCCCTAGACTTGTGTTTTCTATTAAACTTAGTTAAGTATTCCGTTTCAACCAGACTCTGGGTGGCTTTGGAGAGGGTGGTTGTCGCTGTTGTGGTTGTTGTTTTTGGTTGAATAAAAAGGACTTAACTCTTCAACAAAAAGGTTCTTCTTTATAGGGATCCTTTTCATAATGTTGGCATGCAAAATTTGAGCCGCTAGTGGCAAAAATTAGGACTTCACCTGGACATATTTTGACAGTGTGCAGTTGTCCAGAAGGCTTACACTGCAGCCCGTTTCACATTGCAGGACACATGATAAAATAAGCGTTATAAGCCTTTACCAAGTCTATTTCCCTTGTTTCTCTAGTTTGCCTTAAAATAATTAGCGCATTGAGTGATGGACACAGTGTTGATTTACATCGATGAAAACAATTCTCATTCAACAGCAGCTGGCACACGGATGTATGGAGAAGACTGTAATGTGATCAACACGGTTGTACAGTTATAGGATTCTTCACTGTGAACAATCTCTTGGTCATAACATACTTAGATACATAGATACAAACTACAACTGTAGTGTTATTTATTACACTGTATATATTATATATTCTAGTAGAATGTACATTTCTTGTAATTTGTTCTGATTTTGTTGTTATTGCTTACATATAGTTCTTATTAGGGCCTGAGCCCTATCAGTGCGAGGACTCTATTGTTTTTCAAAATGTTCATCTCCGGAAAGAAGTGCATGTTTGGCAGCCTAAACAACCCCCAAAACTCACCAAACTCTGCACACACTTCACATCTGGTGAAATGTTTATGATTCAACATGATTGGGTGTGGGTGTGGCCAGGGAACTCCATACCGCCCCCTAACATCAGGTCATGTGACCAAAAACCTTCTTTGATCTTCATGACATTTGCAGGTCTCATAGGTCTCATCAATTAAGCCAGGAATTCATTTTGAGCAATTTTTTGCCCCAACAGGAAGTCGGCGATCTTGAGTGGCATGCACCGAATTTCATTTTTCCGACACTGTTTAGAGGACTTTAGGATGTTCACAGACTCATCAAATTTAGCATGTAGGTTCATACTCATGAGTATTTTAATTTGATACCACAACTGCCCTCAGGTGTGGCACAACAACTCAGTAGCAAACCTAATGACTTTTCCCATTTTGTACGTACAGAAAAAAATCCTAAACAGGCCAAGATTTGCACATTGATCATGAGTCAAGAAAACATTGATATCGGATGAGGGTCTGGGCCTTTTCAGTGACAAAATGGCTCCACAGCGCCCCCTGGAAGATTTCAAGCTTGAAGCCACGCCTCCTACATGCACATAAATGCACGACATCTGGTATGCACATGTATTGTGACCAGACACACAAAAAAACCCTGTTGGACCCATGCCCTCAGTCAAACAGATAAGTACAAATGTCAGTGATAATGGAGCTCCTTATTGGAGCAAATGATAACCACATTAACATTTAAATGTAATGTATGTAGTTTTAATTCCCCTATCTAAAACACATTTAAACACACACACACATTCATACACTGGTGGCAGAGGCTACCATGTGAGGCAGCAACTGCTCATCAGGAGTGATAACCATTCACACGCACATTCACATACAGATGTAAGAGCCACCAGGAGCAAATTTGGGGTTCAGTTTCTTGCCCAGGGACACTTCCACATATATCTATATGTGGAAGTGCGAGATCCAACCACCAACCTCTGATATTTAAACGATCGCTCTACCTCTTGAATCACCCTACTAACACATATGTTTAAAATTTCAGTTAAAATGAGGTTCCAGATCATCTCTCTATAAAAGCAAGTAATCTCTGTCTGTTTTGTGTCCCTCAAATATCGCTGCGGATCAGGATCAAACTGACCTGAGACTTACAACATGGCTGCTGTTTGGTTCAAGGGTGTGCGACTTCGCATTTGTTTGGACTGCAATGATACCGTTAATAAATTATTTCATAAATGCTTTACGAATTACATGAGCATTGTCCACCGGAGCCACCACAGTCACATGCGCACCAGAGCCAATCACTGCACACTGTAGCCACGTGCGCACCAGAGCCAATCACTGCAGAGCACACCGCCACCCCCCACCTTAAGAAACAAGCAGATTTATACCTGCAGCGGCGTGAGCTGGACCGGGACTTTGCTGGCGGTTCGGTCCCATTCCGTTCTGTGCTTCTAAACTGACTGTTGTGGATTAATGAGACTAAACGAGTCCGGACTGAGTCTGTCTGGGTCTGAGGAGATCCGGAGACGCGCGGACAACAAAGTGGAATTGGAATCTGTGGACGTGTGTAGCTAGCTGCTAGCTCACCCACACGGCCCACTTCCAGAGTCGACGGACCAGACGCACCGGCACGTCCAAAACCGGGCTTAGGGTAAAGAATGTCCACCATGCTTTTTCGCTAACATTGCCGTCACATTTGCTTTGTGTCTGGTGCAGGAAGAAACAGTAAAAACGAGCTTTTGTCACGGAAGTGTCCAAGCAGCAAGTTTGGTTGTTGAGGAACAGGAAGTTGTGGGAGGGGCAGAGGCAGATGAATGACAGGCAACGACGGTCGGTGTAGAGACAGCGTTATTGAGAGTTGAGAGATTTGTGACATTTAGCGTGTTTGGAGTGTATAGTTAGTGTGTAATGTAGTGTTTGGTAGTGTGAAGTGTGTTTAGTGTTTAATGGAGTCGTTTTTTTGTTTAATGAGTCAAAACAATGAGGAGACTGCTGAATGAGCATTGCCTGCATTTAAATGTAAATAGTTACATATAACTTTGTACATTTTTAAAATGTATGCACATATTTAAATAATATATATATATATATAAAAAAATCTAACTTTTTCTACTTGGATTTTATGTTTTTTTGTGATTTTAGGTCCATTGTGTTAATACAGTATGTCAAAATAAAAAAATAACTGTACAGTCACATATGAGGTTGTGCTGAAAATAATGACACCAAGTAAATAGTTTTTAAGGTGAAATATAATGGCAAAATCAAAAATAGTCAAAAACGGCCAATTATACCCTGGAATAACGGATTTCACAACAAACCTAATATCCCTGATGTCACACCTTCAAACACAGCCTCATTTGGCCATCCATGAAAAAGCTACTTAACCTCCCACTTTTCTATAGGAATACATTTTTCTTACGAGCACTGCACTAATAATTAAAAAAAACAAAAGAAAATAAATCACATATAAACTTGTCTAATCTTATGTCTAATTCAGATTCCTTACCCTTACTTGTTTGAAATTTGCATTTACTTAAATTGTAAAAAAGGGCAACTGAATCCATATAAATATAGATGTTTAAATTGAAACGTATCAGTTTTGCTGTAATTGTCCATTATTTAAACCTTTTATGACAAACAATTACTGCCTCGTCCTGACACATGATGATCACAGGCTACAAAAGTGTCCCCTATCCTGTGTCTCAGTGGCACTCAGCCAGTTTGGCTACAGCAGAGGGCAGTCTTACGCCAGTCTTTCTTTACACAACAGCTTCCTCTCTCATTGGTGTTTTCATTCCAGCCCTGACTGAGCCTTATGAGTCTGCCTCTGCCTGCCTATTGTCTTGACAAACATAGTTTGTATCTGATTAGAAATTGTGTTCTTCAGAAGATGTCCTGAAGGACTGTTACAATATATTAGCATAATTATTTTGATGTTAAGATCAGGGTTGCAAGCTTTGGGCACCCTTCTAAAGTGAGATTTTGATGCTGTGGACTTGATCATGGATACAAGCATGTAGATTAAATCACATGCACGTTTAGACTAAATTCACTGACAGGGTTTAAAAAGTGTGTCGTTATGTAGTAAGACCTAAGTGCACAAGCACAAACATTTATGGATATATCCTGATTACCCCAACCTGATATGTCCAGCCAGACATATGGTCACACTGTCACAATAATAGATATATGCTGATCAAATCAATAAAGTGCACTCAGGTTCATTCATTAATGAAAGTCAAAGACATTTTGTTTACAATATCAAAACTAAATTTTCTTGAATGTCCCAAGGAATAATAACTACTCCTAACACACATATGCACACACACGCACGCAAACAAACTCAAACACACACACACGTAGACAAAAAGTTACCAATGTGTTCCCCTTTTCTTTTATAATGCAATGCATATAGATAGTTGAATCAATGTTGATTCAGTTCTACAGTCTTTCAATGTTGATCATATCATAGTTGAATCAAGGTTGATTCAATGTCAGAATTCATTAGAAATTCAACATTATTTCAATGTTGATCATAGCGAGCACTTTCGATGTATATTTTAATATCTGACATCAATGCTGATTCAATTCTACATTCTTTCAATGTTGATCATATCATAGTTGAATCAAGGTTGATTCATTGTCAAAACTGATTGGAAATTCAGTGTTATTTCGATGTTGATCATAGCGAGCACCTTCAATGTATATTTCAATATGACAATATCTCAATGCTGATTCAATCACGTTTTGCTATCTGGGTTTTCTATCTTAAAGGGGCCACAGTTTGAGCTGAAGTCCCGTGAGATCTCGCTGGTCTCGTGAGCACCCCTGTTCCCCCTCTCCTCCCCACACCCCATCAGCACCATTGAAACAATTGATTCATTGTAGGGGATTTCAACATTGAAAAATCATCATCTATACTACATTGATGAAATGCATTCCCCTGCACACAGTAAATAACAGGACAATACTGTGTAGGAGCCCTCTGGGTCCCTAGCTGAGCTTGGGCAGGTTTTTTTTTTTGTTTGTTTTTGCACCGTTATTCCACACAAACACACACCTACCACTCTTTTGATTTGCTGTTACATGTTCTCCTAACCTTAACTGTCTCACCACTCCTCATAGATTAACCTCACCAACCAAGCCAGTCAGAGACAAAGTAGAGACAGACCTTCACAGAGAGTAGCTATCTAGTCAGAGTAATTGAGGATATCATATAATCTTACGTTGGGTTGCGGTCATACATGTGCAAATTAAGCTGTATGAACATCACATGCTAAGGAAAAATGTTGCATCAAAAGTTGAACTGATAAACTTGTGTACATGCTTCTCAGTTTACATTTGTGTGACTACCCTTACAGTACGTTACCAATGTGTTGTTGTTGCAGTGTTTTCGTGTGAGAATTGTATGGGTAGTGTGAGGAAACGTTTTTTTGAAAGAGGTTTCTGAACTTGAGGTTTTAATGAGATTTGTAGCAGTATTTTAATTTAATGGTTAAGACACACTACCTTGGATTCTTTGTTCAAGGTAGACTAACTACTAAGATTAATTTTGGTATGCAGGGGGAAAAGCTTAAATAACTACCCACATGCACCCTTCCAGCTTGCATGATGTCAAACATTTGAATTAATAATTTTTACCTAATTAAGTATAAATATATTTACTCTTAGAATTTCTGTTAATTTAGCTTAGCATTGCTTACAAAAAACAAAAAAAACACACACAGGGTGAAGTGTCAGTGTGAAAAAAAGTGGTTAGGTTTCTGTTTAAAGATTATCTAATGTGATAATTTCTTTTTAGTTCATACTATGAAAACAAAGCACGTTTGTTAAGGCTGTTATCATTACAGCAGACTGCAGCTTGCCAGCCAAATCAGTCTAACAGCATGTACAGCTCGCTATCAGGTGGCTATGATAGAGCAATCACTGCTGCCATGGCACTGAGGAAAATATTTTCCTAATTTGGTGATAATGTGGTTGATAAAATGGAAATGGTCTCAGAGTTAGGTTTTCAATAGATAAAATGGAGGGGCATCCATCCATCCATCCATTCATCCAGCCTATGGAAAATTCAATATGCGAAAAATAAACATTTAATTTGCATGCAGGGTTGGTCAGGGCCAGGTTTGCCAAGAACAGTCCCGCTGCAGCCTTGAAGACCCTACTGACCACGCTCCTAAAAATCTTGCCATACCCAAACTATGCCCACTTGTACTTTAACTGTAGGCTAAAGGAAAACAATAGACCATAGCAGATAGATATTCTTGCAACTATGAGGCAATAAAGGTAACAATAATCTAGCACTCTATGCGAGATCAAAATAATGTGATCTCATCAATGAATTAATGCAAACAAAAGGTGGTTAAGGAAAACTAAATAATTAGAAAGAAAAAAGTCAAACTTTTGGTTTGGCAAGCAGAAATATTCAGGAAAAACTGTCATTATGTTAGCTTGACTGTTATAATATATATATATATATATAAAAAAAATATATGTATTTCTATTTATTTGTAAAGTAGTATTAGAGTGCCCTCTTAGTAAAATGGTCTGAGTGAATTTAAGTTCCCCCCTGATAAACACTTTTACAATGTATATGGCAAATAAGCACCCCTGCCGTGAAAAGCATATAGAGAAGATAATGTTCACAAGCCCTTGGGTTAGTTTAGCCATGAAAAGCAAGATTGTTTAGAGTCAGAGTAAGAATATCAGGATTAGCTAATCAGAGGCAGGGGGTGCTTTTCACAGCAGGGGTGCTTATTACGGTACCGCAGTATGTCTTAAGCTTTTACTTTGAAAGGTAGCAAAACGTGAGTAGTCTGTTTGTATGCACTGCACATATCATGTGAGTGAAATAAAATGCTTCCGTCTTGGTTCAGACTTTGTAACCTAATTTTATTATTTCATTATCTTCATAAGAATAGGTGTAACTTATAACCCTCAGCTACAATATTAATGAGCATCAAAGTGTGGTTTTTGACTCATCTGTGTTCATCTTTCTTAATTTCTTCAACTTCCTTAATGTTCCTGCAGGCCACTTGCCTCACTGATATCACTGATGGTTGGCAGATGGGTACAAATCGGCCCGCGGTTTTAGACAGAGGCCGGCAAATTGGGGGTCTGTTCTGGTCCGCCGATTTTCCGCCTCGGAGGGTGCACTTATTTCCGCCTCGACAGCTATCTAAAACCGAGGCGGAAATGTGCCGGCCCGTGGGTGAGATGGGCGGAGGTGTCAATGACCTGCACTGCTGTGCAACCCACAACTGAGGAGTTTTCAAACCAGGAAACAGCTGATCACAGCAGTCAGTCCTTCATTTCATCCGCGGACATTAAGATGAACAACTGAACAGCCGCTGAGATCCAGGAGATGCAGCGTCTCCTCGGTCTCTGCAGCTGTTTAGTTGTGTTAGCTTGATGTTGTGTCAGCAAGCAAGAACGGTCGCTACTTTCAAATTAAAAGCCCCCCGCTAAGAACCCAACTCTAAACTCCAATGGGGTGCAATGTAAAGCTCTTATTTTGAAGACAAATTCTATGTCACTGCTCACAGCCCAACTTCGAGCTTCACGTCACGTCACATGTTTACTCCTACCTCAGAGGCGGCTTTTGGAAAAGGAGGAATATTACACCTCGGTTTTACACAGACAGGCCGGCACATTGCCGCCCTTACCTTGGAGCAAATGTGCCGGCTTTTCTATTTAAAAAGGGCTAGTGTTGTAGACAGGGGAGTGTGTCCTCTTTACCTTCTTACAGAAAGTGAACGATCAGCTCGACACTGAGCAGTAGATCTCTGTGCACCACCCTGAACCCTCATCATTGCTTGAAATCCGGGTAACAATGGGCCACAAACTTCAAATCAATTTTTGGGATTACAGGAGGATGGTAAGCGCATAGCTTCGGCTCCATGTTCAACACTAGAATGGAGGAGGTGTAACTGCCAATCCAAATTGTCTTGGGTCTGAGGAAGTCCAACATTCAGTTGCAGAGTGAGGTTCTGAAGCCTAGAGTGTTAAGTTTGCAGGTCAGTTTCATAGGGAAGATTGTGATGAATGTTGTCCTTGTTCTATTTGTCTAAACACGTCTCTCATAAGCGACGTTATCCTGAGGCGTGAAATATTCATTCTACATCTTTAATGCTGTGACATACTTTCCATCCTCTATGCAGCAAAACTCTTTTCTGTGTGGCATGACAAACTTTCATTGCAATGAAATGGTGTTTGAGACTATTTATCCACTTCAGCCAGTGCACACCAGCATGAGCTGAGTCAGACAGCACATTCATTCCTTCTAAAAGCCTGGAAATCTCCCTAATTTTTATCTATATTTTGGTTTCAATGGCAACCCGGATGCAAGAGGACGCTGGCGTGAATATGGCCGCTTCTCCATCTGTGACAAAACGACTTTTTTCTGTTTAAAGAAGAAAGCCAAGTTGTCTTTTCAAGCTCTGAGGCAGAGCTACTACATTTGAAGCCTGCACACCTGAAGAATTGGCTCCATGGACTCACCTTCCTTTACTTTCTCCGAAAGTGGAGCTTTAGCCTCACCGATCAGCTGCTAGCATAGCAACGCTGACTTATAAGCAGACGTGCTCTATGCTCTGTGGGCTGTCAATCGCTGCTCCGCTGGTCCTCCCTCCACCTCTGGGTTGTTTAACGTCACCACCTGGCTCCGTTGTTGCTCTCCTCTGCTGCTGTGGTCTCCCCCAGCTTCGGGTGTTCAGTGCAGGAGCTCCTGGACTTCTGCTGTCGCTTCGCCCCGGGTGAAAAAAAGCCTGGCCAGAGAGTGTCTGACCTGGCTTGAATGTCCTTACTCAGTATTGGATGAAACCACTACTTTTAAACAAGCAAAACGTTCGTGATTGGTTGGCAGATCTGTCACTATTGGTCACCCTGGGTCATTATAAATTTAATACAATAATAATAATAATTATAATATAACAATAATAAAATTATATATGTATGTGTATATATATATATATATATATATATATATATATATATATATTTATATATATATATATATATTTGTTTTGTTTTTTTTTCAAATTTATTTATATCATCAAGGACATGAGTCAATTTATTTAGGAAAGGAAAATTTGCCAGGAAGGCGATGTTTATTGAAAGAAAGAGCTTTATTAGCACAAATACAAACACACAACTATGTACAAAGCATAATCTGCCCACAAAACAAATGGGAAGCTTACTAAAAGCCCAAAATCCTGCAGCACCATGAGGTGTCTGTTTGCTGCCTCGGAGCTGTAGGTAACTGGCGGCATTCTGTCTGAATTTGGTCCATTTTGCAGATGTCTATGGTGCGTTGCCCTGTACTTCGGAATCGCCTCTAATCTTGACTGCAGCGTGGCACAGAGCTGGTGGTGCACTTCCAAAGGTCCACCTCATCCTCAGCTAGCACTCTGTCTCGCTTCCAGCAGCTGTAAAAACAATCAATAAAGACAACCAGTACTGCGTGATGCATTGCGTATGGACACAACACATCTATTAATGCACCTGAAAAATAGTCACACTGACCAAGAACGGATCTAATCGAATAAGTCTTACCCTCTTTCTTCTTGATCGACTCATAATAGGTCTTACAGGCAGCTGGAAAACAATTAAATGAGAGTGGTATGAATAAAAAAAAACTTAAGTCACAGCAAAATTAAACAAGGAAGGAGAAAACAGTAAAAGTTACTTATACACAATGGCGTCATTATTAGCATCATGTAAATCTGGACTTGCAGACATAGCTCCAACCAAATAGGAGGTCACGGCCTCCGTATGAGGCGAGGTTAGCCTGGAAGTGCAAATCTCTTAAAGGTCATGAACTCTCACACCTTTAAAACATTCAGAACCCATGAAATTAGATTTAAAAGTCACACATTTTAAACAGAAATTATTTATACATTTTAATACTTTATTTATCTCAAAATATTTCATGCCAATTTGAACTTCTTAACAACTGGCATTTTATCTTTAACTTGTTCCCAAAAAATAAATAAATACATAAATAATTTTGTATATCTTTTTTACATAACACTGGCCATTGCTAATGACATACACAGTAATTAATCTAGCATACTTTCATCAGATAAATCAATTTAAGCTAAAACTTAAGAGTCTATAATTAGGCTATACTGGGCCTGATCTATTTATACCAGAGATTTTCTTAAAATGAAGTCAATACCTTTTAGAAAAATGTCACCTGGGGTAAAACCCCCCCTGCTACCCTGATTTGCATTTGTATAGCTCACAGCATTTTCATTTACATGTTAAAGCCTCCCCAGAATTAAGGGGAGGGGGGTCATGGGGGGACAACTGCCAAGCAAGGCCCACGTCAATTTCCGACAATTCACGGCAGTTTTCGATGTTGCCTGCAAATTGCCGTTTGCGGTCGTAAACCTGAAATTCCACGACAATCTACAGTGCCGCATACTGACGAAAATCCCACTTTTCATGCAGTGTTGCAGGTTGAACATTATTATCTCATCTTTGTACT
Source organism: Diplodus puntazzo (assembly GCA_963678695.2). NCBI lineage: Eukaryota > Metazoa > Chordata > Actinopteri > Spariformes > Sparidae > Diplodus > Diplodus puntazzo. The sequence continues at coordinate 3,152,561 of OZ023159.1, forward strand.
CTAATGGCCAAATGTAGTGTTATTGTTTTTTTGTAACAGCATACATATTACTGTATTCAGACAGTTAACACCTTGCTTTATTCCTGTCCACCCTGAACCACCAGTAAATGCTTAAGTTTTTACCAAGAAACACTGCAGATGGATTACCAAGAAAGTTTGAACAAACATTCATGACCTGTAAAAGATTTACCTCGATCAAAGGATTAGCTCCTTATTTCTAATCAAGTGACACCAGGGGGTCAAAGTGCGAACTCATTCAGCAACTATTAAATGACAGCAAATTATTTGAGTAGCAGAGAATCTGTATTCAGAAATAATAGATAGCAACTGCTGATCTGTTTACTATACTTGCAGAATTTTCCTTAATGATGTCATGCTATCTCTTCTTGTTGGGATCACCAGAATGTTAAATTACTTCAAGCAGATTACACGGTAATAGCATAATTGAAAATGTCTACTGATAAATGACCAGCCTCTTATCAGAGCTATGGATCACATCCAGTAATTTCAAACTTGTAGTAGCTTCTGTCTTGTGTGTTCTTTTTCCTGTGGATAGACATCACCTAGTTAGCATGGTGATAGGACTGTCCAGCAATCTAACAACCATGATTTTCTTCCCCTGCAATTAAATGTTTGTTACATTTACTGTATGCTTGTTTTCACAGATTATATTGTAGAATTAATAATAAATCTAATAGTATATACAAAACGAGAACATATAACTTACTAAATAAACTGTGCTGCATATCTAATATTCAGTCCTGCTTGAGAGGTTGCTCAAGCCTGGCATAATTTCATCAGACATATTGATATATCTTGACAAATTACAGGGGAACACAGCTTTTTGATCTTTTGCAAAGGTGGTGCTATTCCCAAAAAAACAGTGCGTCTCATTGTGATACACAAGACAGATGCAACACCCCTTGATCTAATTTGACTCAAAATAGCCAGACAAAATGACAGAAAAGTATTGCAATTTTTTCATTTTCCTACATCTGATGTTCCTGTTTCTTCAAAGGGATACAGGATGCCACTGGACGAGGTGCAGTGGCACAAAATAATGCCATTTTCCCTACAAAGACATATTTTTCTGACACAGTCCCTGTCCCCAAATGTGGTCTTTTGTCTGAGCTTCTTTTGAGTATTCTACATCTCATCCCACCATTCAAGGTAATCCATGCTAAGTAAAATCAGGGGATCAAGAAGCAGCAGGTTGTTTAGCTTTAGTGTACAACATATATTAAAACTGGAGCACTTTTCCTTGCATATAAGTTCATCTGATGTCAAATTCTGGATACTATTCACAAAAACACACATACATTAAATTGAGATGTGCAATGAAGTATACGATAGCTCCCCTATTAAATGGTACATGGGCTACATCACACATAGTACATGCAAATGTACATAAGTATTCGTGTAAACACATCACATCACACACACACACACACACGAACACACACACACACACACACACTGGACAGTCTTCACAGAAGCCCCAATTAATGTCTAATTATAGTTTTGTCCTGATGGCAGGAGGCAAAACTCTATCAGTCCCCTAATGGCTGTGGTGCTTTTGTGCTCCTAGCAACTGGCTGTTCTTTTGTGTGGGCCATATACACTTCGAGGCCATGTGAAAGCTGCCTATGGATCGCTGCTTTGTTATTTATAGAGAAACATTTCGTAATAGCCTTCACAAAAGCAAATAAATCAGTTGTAATAAGCCGGTGTCCTCGCGGACAGATGCATAAATTACAAGAGGAAAATAGCCAAATCTACTGTTGGTTTGCTGCTGTGACAAAACCCTAATTGACCTAATGGGTCTCATCATGCACAATGGGATATCTGTAGTATGTCTCTGAGGTCTGTGTATACATTGAATTTAAAAAAGTATCCTTTTGCTATGTAGGGTTTAACCAACATAGATTTATATTGAAATATATTTTATGATTGACAGCCAAAAAAAGACATATACATTTGTAATTCTCAGAAATTTTCTCTGATCAGGCTTTAATAGTCTCTGAAAAAGAAATTATGCCATGACAGGACACAGGACACTCAATTGGTGATACATTTTGTATCATTTTAATTCATTCATTTTAAAATAATTATTCATTTTAGTACAAATTACTCAGTTCCTTTATTCAGTGGTGGAATGTCTTGCTTTTAATTTCGCCATCCATGTAAATAGGTCAGAGCAGACACACTGCTGGTATGAGTAGCACAGCACACTCGTGTCAAGTGAGGTTGCAGTGGTGTGTCACCTAGAGATTCAGAGTCTTACCTATTTTAACCACAACAAAGTGCGTTTTTTTTCTAAAATAACATGTGGACAGTCATATTGTGTCATACCAGTGTTTCACTACAGATTTGTTAGGATATGTCATTTTCTGTCTATCCCTCCTTCCCTCTCTTTCCCCTTCCTACTTTCCTGCTCTTCTATTTGGGGTAGGGAAAATCACATCATCGTTTTCATTGATAATTATCGAAGGCAAACTCCATGTAAACAGATAGGGCAGGCAGGAGCTGCACTGTGTGGACACATACATGCGAGTAAACTTCAGCATTTAAGCCACACACTACACACAGGGTATGTGTTCCACCCATAAGACAAAGCAGATCTTACTCTGATGTACAACAACGGAAATATATAACTTCAGCAATTATTATGGTCCTTATTGTGTTTGCATGTAGGATCTAAGAAGTCAAAGTAAAAAAAGTAAGGATAAAGTAAGCCAACACAATTTTAAGAAATAAACCTTTAAATCAACAAGCGAATTTCCCCTTTGTGGGATAAAGAAAACCAATCTTAATCTTTAAGACAATGTCCTTTGGAAGCATAATGATATATCCCCATCATATATATTGATGACACACAGTTACAGTACACTTCTCCCTGTGCCCTGGAGACCTCATCCCTGTCAAATCACTGGTTGAATTAATATAAGACATACATATCTGGATGTTCCACAACAGGAAATACAGAATGTACTCATTTGAAATTTTACATCTTGTGTATAAAGCCACAAACAACATTGTTCCACAGTACTTCTCAGATCTACTTATTCAATATGAACCTGTCAGAAGTCTTATATTTTTCTTACCATGAAGCAACCTTCAGTTCTGATCCAACCTGCTGAAATATTCCTTATACTCTGTAAGGCTTCAGCGGTCTGAGTTCCCCAAATCTAGTGGAATGTTTCGTTTCGTTTTCATGTCCGCTTTTCCATGCGGGTCGCGGGATGTTGCCGCTTTTTCCCCCTGAGGGGTTGCGGGGCTTACTGGGGCCAAATCCAGTTTCACACAATGGGCGTAGGCCAGGGCTCACCCTGAACGAGTCGCCAGCTCATTGCAGGACCCTTACTGATGGCAGTGGCTGCCTCACAAGGTGCCAACTGCACATCAGGAGCAACTTTGGGGTTCAGTATCTTGCTCAAGGATACTTCGACATGTGGTCAGTCCCGCCCTGGGGAGCTGGGATTCGAACCAGCGATCTTCTGATCACTGGTCCACCAGCTCTACCCACTGAGCCACAGCCGCTGGAATGTGTTTTATGTATATATATATATATATGTATATATGTATATATATATATATATGGCGAAGATGCTGTCTTTGGGATACTGGTCATTCTGCCACGTGTAGGTTGTGCCAGTCAACCTAAAAGGACATCTTTTTGGTTTGACTGACGTATAATGCTTAAGTTGCACAATGGCTTCAGGCTGTGGATTTTGTCCTGAAACTCCTTCAGCAATTCATGGGGTGTGGTTAATAGTCAGGTGTAATCCATAACCAATGCATCCAGAATGCTGTCCTATTAAGATCAACATCATTAGTATAGGCATCAATAGCATGGATAATAGCATGGTCAGTGTTAGCAGCCACTCTCTCTCTATGTACTGCCCTATTCCTTTAAGCAGCCGTGCTACTCTTATCAGTCATACACTCAAGCCTATGCCTTGGATTTAAGGAGACACTGCCAATCTTCCAAGGCCTTCCAAACTCTCATCTCAGTGTGGCAAGCTCGGGGGATGATGTATGACTCACAGAGTCCTCTATAGTAATATGTCATTCCATTTTAGCAACAGATTCAATTTTTCTTTTTTTAGTTTGAGTGAACTGAAGTAATTGAAGAGAAAAATATTTGGCAAACATTGTGGCACATCAACATTGCTAGGAAATTTCATCAAATGCCAAAGTGGACCGGGCCTTTTAAATGTGTATAGAATTTTTACATGGAATACTATCACTTATGACATACTACATAATAGCTAACAATAGACTGAATTGTTTTATGGTCAGACTCAACATATTTGCTTCACTGCCTTTTCTGCTATGTAGTCATTAGACACATGCAAATCAGTTAAGCTATCAATAGTCTTTAGGAGAGGCAAAGCCTTTAAAGATCCAGAAAAATATTTGACTTTCATGTCAGGGGTCAGAGGATGGGTCATTGGGGACCCAAACAGGAAATCCTTTCAATGATGCCATCATGGATTTTTTCTTTTCTAATTGAAAATGCCCCGACGTCACAGTTGAATTGCTCACCAATAAGGCAATAATGCCTGGTATTTGTATGGTAAATTGAGTGCATTTATAGAGTGTTTTCGTAGTCTTGAGTCGACTGACCACTCATTTCTTTACAACACAAGTCAGTGTTCACCCATTCACATACACATTCCTATGCTGGTGTCAGAGAATACCATGTTAGGCACCACCTGCTCATCAGAAGCCATAACCATTTCTACACTCTGATGCATCGAGTGAAGCGCCATCAGGAGCAATTTGGAGTTAATTATTTTGCACAAGGACATGTCGACATGTAGACTGCAGGCACCTAGGATCGAACCACCTACCCTTCAACTGGTGGGGCTGCCCTTTTAGTGTATATAAGTCTTTCCATTATTTGATATCATGTTAAAAACATTTTGAGGAGCTCTAAGCAAACAAAAGAACATGCCAGCAATAAAACAATTTAAAGATGTAATTTTTTAAGAAATGGTCAGATATAGCTAAAACATTTTAGGGGCAGCATTACCATGAATAGCTGCTCATTTGACACTCTACTGTAGCTATTTTTGTCAAAGGGGCCAGCTGTTTAACACACAAAATGGAAAACAAAATCACATAAAACATTCAGTGTCTGACTTCTCATCATGCATAGTAAGTCTCTAGCATGTAATGTTCCCAAAATATTCAGTCTTTAATATGTACTAGTGCAGTGCCAGTTCAAAACGTTTTTAAAGTATTAACATTAGAACAACAATATTAGTGGAGACCTTGTCAGGTATAACCAATGCCTAAACTTCAGCCTGGCTCTCTCTCTGTCTCTCTCTCTCTCTCTCTCTATATATATATATATATATATTTGTTTTTTTGTTTTTGTTTTTTTTTTGTTTTTTGTTTCTTTTTTTTTATTTATTGGTTTACATCCATGGTTAAAGGTTTCCATACACTTCATTTTAGGTCTTTTGAAAATGTTGTCAAATTCTGCTGGATCAAAAATATACCTCAGACTTAGACTTTCTTTATTTCACTCTTTATTTCACTTTACACTGCAATCGTAACAAAATGTCATTGCAAATGGCTCAGCATAGTACGAGATAAAAGCATGTATTAACATAAATATTATATAAAATATAAAATATATTGCACATGTGTATTTTTTATTGCGCAATAAGGTGATGCCATACATACAGTTACTTGAACGATCAATTTGGGTAATTATAGAAAGTTGTTTGAATAAAATGTTCTTTGTATCATGACCTCTTCACTTCTTCTGTGATCCTGATTGATAACAGCTGGTGACTTTTCTGGGCCAATATTAATTAACCTGTTTGATTCACCCATTAGACTCAGTCACAAACACTACAATGGGTCTAAGGAGCTCCGAATTGATCTGAAAGAGAGCATTATTGATTTGAACAAGTCAGGAAAGCCACTTGAAGCCATTTTAAAGCAGTTACAGGTCCCAAGATCAACTGTACAAACAACTGTCTGTAGGTATAAAGTGCATGGCACAGTTAGAAAACACAAACTATCACCTGCTGCTGAGAGAAAACTGGTCATGATGGTCAAGACTCAACCAAACAAACATTAAAAAGCAAGTCTGCAATGAATTAGAAGCTGCTGGAAGACAATTATATCAACGTGGGTTGAGAGGCTGCCGTGCAAGAAAGAAACTCTTGCTCCATTGGCGATACCTTTAAACTTGTCTCAGTTTTGCTGCTTACTACATGGACAAATAAAAACCTTCTGGAGGAAAATTCTGTGGTCACATGAAACAAAAATGAGTTGTTTGGCCACAATGAGCAGCAATGTGTTTGGAGCAGGGTTATTATCGTTAACGAAAACAAACGAAATGACGAAAACCACAATTAAAAAACATTTTCGTTAACTGAAATAAATAAAAACTATAATTAAAAGAAAAAAACGCTAACTAACTGAAACTGTGTGTTTACAAAACTAACTAAAACGTACTGAAATTATGGATAAAATTCCCTTCGTTTCCGTCTTTGTCAATTTCGGATTGATATGAAATCGAAAATAGAAAAAATGTATTTTGCTCGAGCAATTTTACGTGAGCTGGCGGCACCATACGGCACCTCATGGTCCGTCACTTCTCGTCACTTATCGTTTAGAGTCGGCTTGTCATCGCCACTCTACCTGGAAAATGGCGACAAAAGTTGGGAGAAAGCGCCAGAGGGATGGGATTTCTTCGAATACAAAGGCGAGAAAAACAAAAGCAAGTGCCTTGTAGTGGAAACAGGTGATCAAATATGTGGAATACGTCTCAAGGGAAAAAACCCACAAATCTTAAACTCCATTTGAGAAGCTCACACAAGAATGCTAATCGCGAGTACCTTGACAAAGTGGCCTCTCTTAATAGCTCCCCTGAAAGAGAAGCAACATCCCGGCCAGTTAGCACCGAGAAGGAGGAGACAACCATAATGGACTGGGGTTAGGGTTAGGCTTAGGCTGCTGGTTAGTAAACTCGCAGGAATACCACAAGTGGGAAGATGCACTCGTAAATATGTTTATTGAGACTGGTATGTCTACAAGACTGTGTGACTCGATTGCCTTCAAAAAGTTTAGCTTTTCACTCGAGCCAAAATTCAAATGACCCAGGGCTGCACGAGTGAATAACCTTATTGGAGCCAAGATGGAGAAGGCAAAGCACAAATTGAAAGAGATCATAAAGGACGCAAGGAAGATGACCCTCTGTGTGGATGGTTGGAGCAAGAGAGGATTAACAGCATCTTTCATGGGTGTGTCAGCATGTTTTAATCATCCACCTGGAGGCCAGGTTTACCATGCTCTGCTTAACCTACACCGAATTGAGCATCCACACACTGGGGAGGCTATTGCTTGCTGCATTGATGAGACATTAGAAGCATGGGGTATCGGAGAAGACATGGTGATGCTCATTGTGACAGATAACGGCTCCAACATAATCAAAGCTGTGCGGCTGCTTAGAGATAGAAGCCAAGTACAAAGTGAGGAGTCCACAGGTGGTTCACAGGCTCAACCAGGAGGTGCTGAAGATGGTCTGGATGAACTGTGGATCAAATCAGACTCGGAGGAGACAGACGAGGAGGATGAGGAGATTGGAGAGACTGGAGACCTCGGTGAGTGTGGTTAGAGTGCCAAATACATCTGTTAAAACTTAAAATGTATAATTATCACATTGACATCATAGTTATTGTCATGTCATGATGTGATATCTAATGTTGGGGTTCACTATGAACATACAATATTAAATGTGCTATCCTGTGGAAACAAATTTAGGGTGCTGACAGTGTAACAGGGTAGACCTGTATCATTCACACTGTTCTCAACCTCACAGTATTGGGCACGAAGGGGGAGTGGTTTTGTGTCTGTGTGTGGGGTAGAGGATCTTACTTTGCTGTGAGCCTATGGCTGTGTTAGGTGTTGATTGAGGGCAGGTGTGTCTGATTACCTCCACGGGAAAGTTTATTTAAGTCCACATGCAGGAGAAACTCACTCTCTCATCTGTTCTGTCCTGTGTGGCCAGCACCTTAATCCTCATCTGTTCCCTGTGTGTGTGTGTGTGTGTGTGTGTGTGTGTGTGTGCGCGTGTGTGCGCGCGCGCGTGTGCGCGTGTGTGCGCGCGCGTGCGTGTGTGTCATAGTTAGTCGCCAGCAGCTTAATAGTCTCTCATCTGTTCTGTCCTGTGTGCAGGCCAGGGTCCGCTCCAGACGCTGCTGTCTTAAGACTGAGTTGGGCTTCCTGAGGCTGAAGGTGCTGCCAGCCTAGTCCCCTGGATGGGTCGTAGGACAACCATCAGGTCAAAAACAGTGAAGTGGGCCCAATATGGGAAGCAACCAACCTGCGGCGCGGCTGACCTTGGCCTTTGACATCCTCCTCTGCTTTAAATCCTGGACACTGATTTATATTAGATTCTCCCTTTTAGTACCTTTTTTAATATCACAAATAAAATGAACTTTTAAACTGTCATTGTGGTGTAGACTTTTGCCTGCTGCTTAGACTGGTCGGTCAGATCTAGCACCTGTTATAACAGTGCAAGAAATTAAATATTGTAAAACAAGTAATCTTGTTTCTCCTCCTCTGATTGGACCCCGCCCATGACGCCGCCTGTGACGCTCATCGGGACTTCCGTGAGATCGATAGCTGTGTTTACTGTCTCTCTCCTTCTCCGTCTATCTTGCTGTTTATTCTTCTTCGATTTCTTAGTCTTCATAGTCACACAAGTTTTGTACCATAGCTAACGCTAGACTTTGTGTACCTGTACGTATTTTGTTGAACTGATCTTCTTTTACTGGGTAGTTTGTTGTTGTTAATAGTGTTAGCTCCGGGCCTGATAGCAGGCCTGTTAGCCTTAGCACTAGCTCAGTCTCGTCAGCAGCTGCTGTGAAGTTTGTTCCTGCACGGTTGTGGCGTGGGAGCAGGTCACCGGTTGTGTGGGGTGGTCAGCAGTCACCCCTCCCGACTGCTAGCCAGTTTTCTGTCCTTGCTAGCCCAGTTGTTAGCCCGGCTGGCTCGCGTGCCTCCCATGCCCCGGCCAAAGGGGCTAAACTCCACACGCTAGTTATAAGGGACTCCATTACCCGCAACGTTAAGCTAGCATGCCGGCGCCAACAATATTCGTCAGAAGCAGTCTGAGATTACAAAAGATAGCCTAGCCAGGACTTCTCAGGCTGCAAGAAAGATGTGTCGGCATCGATTGTCCCAGCGGGGTATTGATGAGACGTACAGTAGGCTTGCAGCTATGAACCGCTGGCTGGCGTGTCACTGTAGGGAGCAGGGATACAGGTTCGTAGATAACTGGACCTTTTTCTGGGGTCGCCCCCACCTGCTGAGAGCAGACGGCCTTCATCCTACTGGAGTCGGCGCTGCTGTTTTGTCTAGCAATATAGACAGGTGTTTGAAGCAGGTTTGACACAAGGGATGTAACACTCAGCAGGTCGCAGGTCTCTAGAGAGCCTGCTAGTGTGATTGTTAGTGCTGGTAAGGAGTCCACTAGCCTAGTTAACATGGTTGATCAGGGACATAGCACAGAGTACCAGACTGATAGCTTAGTTCATAACATTGAGACTGTCTCCTTTCCTTGCCACTTTTCCATTGAATCATCCTCTCAATGTGTAACTCAAGATAATCTAATCTTGATCTCCACCTCTGACAGTGGGGAAATGTCTCAGCAAGCACCTTACACAGTCTTACATGATAAAATACCAAAGCTAATCACTACTGCATCCCGGCATCCCTACCTGCACAGGCAGCCAAAACCTACTACTACTAAAAGGTACCTTGTTCCAATTCCTAAATTATCTACCATAAGCTCCACCGAAGGGCCGGTTTTTGGAAACTGCTCCAATGAGTTTAAAACCCTCAAATTTGGCTTTATCAATATTAGATCACTGTCAACCAAAGCCTTACTGATTAATAATTTGATCACTGAGCATAAGCTGGACATGATTGGCTTATGTGAAACATGGCTGAAACCTAATACCTTTCTGCCATTAAATGAAGCCTCTTCTCCTGACTATAACCATGCCCATGTTGCTCGGGCCTCTAAACAGGGGGGAGGTGTTGCTATAATCTACAAATCTATTCTCAGCCTAAGCTCCAACCAGGATATTAAATTTACTTCATTTGAGGCTCTGGTTTTAAAACCATCCTCATCAAATAGTAACAGCCTTGTCCAGGGAACAGGCTTTCACCTGGTTGTACTGTACAGACCTCCAAGGCCTTACTCCCAATTCCTAGAAGAATTTGGTGAATTTATTGCAGATCTTGTGACTCGTTCAGATAAAATCCTAATCATTGGGGATTTCAATATCCACTTAAATAAGCCCTCTGACCCTCTAGGGAAAGCTTTTTTGAGACTTCTTGATATTTCCAACTTTATTCAGCTTGTCCATGAACCCACTCATTCCACTGGAAACAATCTGGATTTGATAATTTCCCATGGACTTGATGTGTCAGCCCTGAACGTGGCTTCTGTCTCCTCTGCTGTGTCGGACCACTTTCTCATTACATTTGAAGCGTCATTAGCCTGTCCCTATGTCAATGACACACATGTTTTTACTTCTCGTCATATCAGCCCGGCGATCACAGCGACGCTCCGTGATAAAGTCCCCAGTGTCCTGGCTCCTTTTGCGACTGCGACAAAACCTGTGGAAAGCCTCACAAATGAAGTGAACTCAGTACTTGTTTCGCTCCTCGATTCTGTGGCACCGGTCTCTACCAGGACAAGACGACCAAAAAAATCTACTCCCTGGTTTACTGAAGAAATCCGAGATCTCAAGCAGGCCTGCAGGAAAATAGAATGAGCATGGCGTAAATCTAAATTGGACGTTTTCTATCTTGCCTGGCATGATAGTGTACTAAACTATAAGCATGCTCTAAATACTGCTAGAACAGCATATTTCTCTGGCCTAATAAACAATAATAAACACAATCCTAGATTTCTCTTTAACAACGTGGCTAAACTTACTCAAAAACCACAGTCGGTGAACTGTGGACCCTTTAATGCAAATGATTTCTTAGATTTCTTTTGCAAAAAAATTGATGCGATCAGAATTGAGATATTGTCTAAAATTGTCTCATCCTCAAAGCCAACTACCTGCGTCCTGGACCCCTTTCCGGCAAAACTGTTTAAAGAACTATGGCCAGCACTGGGACCTACAATGTTAAATATTGTTAACTCATCACTCATGACTGGTGTTGTCCCTTCTAGTTTTAAGTCTGCTGTGGTTAAGCCTCTACTTAAGAAACCACACCTTGACCCAGGATCACTAAATAACTATCGACCAGTATCGAACCTTCCCTTCTTCCCTAAAGTCTTAGAAAGAGTCGTGTCCCAACAACTTTCAGGCTACCTACTCAATAATAATCTCCTGGAACCGTTTCAGTCAGCTTTCAGAGCCTGTCTCTCCACCGAAACCGCCCTTACTAAAGTGGTAAATGACATTTTACTTAACTTAGACTCTAACTCGACCTCAGTGCTCATGTTACTGGATCTCAGCGCTGCATTTGATACTATAGATCATGGCATATTGTCAGACCGACTTGAAAGTCAATTTGGCATCTCTGGCCTGGCTCTAGCCTGGCTAAAAACGTACCTGTCCGAGAGAACACAATGTGTTTCCTACAATGGTAGGAAACAATTTTTACTGCTGTGAAGTATGGAGTTCCCCAGGGCTCTGTTCTGGGCCCTTTGCTCTTTATATATTTCACCTCTCGGCCGAATTATTCTGAGCTATGGATGTACGGTTTTATTAAACTAACTACCTTAATCTAATAACTCCCACCGTAAAAGGGTGTTGTTAACTGATGAAACAGTGTCACACTCAAGCTCTGACAACCGATCACTGTCTTCATGTGTTTATTTAGCATAAGCATTCCTATCCAACATATGCTATGTTCGCACCTGTAGCCTGTCCAGTACACCTGTACAGTAATCGTGCCGTTAGCCAGGTAATCAACTGAAAAGACACAGAATAAAACAAAACCACAATATTAATGACACGGACATATTTCCACTGTATAATCAACATACATAATCATAAATAGTATTCAACATAGGTTGTAATCACATTGTATACATTTCTTAACTCACCAGCTCAGCTTCACCAGTCAAAACAATGGCATGCATTAAAAAGAAGATCCGGCTGGTTAATACATCCGCCCCAAATAACCTGCAGGAAGAATTGCTACCACAAGAGGTCGCTATAAAATTAACAAAAGATATGGGATAACTTGTATGTGCCCTTAAAAGCTGATGACAAATCTCAAATCATGAAACTAGAGACCTGCCTATATGCAGTGAAGAAGTGGATGTCAGAAAACTTCCTGCTCCTAAATTCGGAAAAAACTGAGATGCTGGTCATCACTCCAGCCAGACAGAGACACCATGTTGATCAGGTGACTGTAACTCTCAACAACTGCGTTATTTCTCAAAGCTCAACCGTCAAGAATCTAGGTGTTACTTTTGATTCTACACTCTCTTTTGAGCAGCACATCAAAGAAATTACCAAGATCGCCTTCTACCACCTGCGCAATATAGCTAAAATGAGGTCCTTCCTGTCGACGGCGGACGCAGAGATCCTGAGTCATGCCTTTGTTTCGTCTAGGCTGGATTACTGCAATGCCTTATTTTCAGGTCTTCCACATGAGAGCACTAAGAGTCTTAACACGTACAAGAAAATTTGATGATCTTAGCATCTCTGCACTGGCTCCCAGTGCATCTAAGATCAGACTTTAAGGTGCTGCTGATGACATACAAAGCTGTACACGGCCTTGCCTCGTCGTACATGTCAGATCTAATTAAACCATATATTCCAACTCGGGCATTACGCTCTCAAAATTCAGGGCTCCTGATGGTTCCCAGGATCAAGAAGAAGTCAGCTGGCTGCAGGGCTTTTTCCTATCGGGCTCCTTTCCTCTGGAATAACCTCCCAGCTGACATCAGACACTCTGGCTCTGTTGACGCCTTTAAATCTAAACTCAAAACTCACTTCTTCGATGTAGCCTTTAATTAGCCCTTGATATCACATGTAAGTCTCAATGAGTTCCTATAATATTAGATTACATTGTGCTGCCGACGAGAAACAATCTGTTTATTCTGATCAATGTTGCATCTCTGTAACCTTTGTTTTTGTTTTCTGTTCCCACAAGCTATGTCACTCTCTACACTCTCTATAGCTTCCTCCTCCTCCTCCTCTTCTCCCTCCTCCTTCTCTTTCTCCTCCTCCCCTCTTTCTTTCAGGCTCCCTTCTGATGGACCACGGCCTCCTGGGACCATCTACCGTTTCCGGGCTCTTGCTGCCTTGAAATACTGACTGATCTGGATCGTCACACCCCGGGCTCTGCTGGATTATTGCTCTCCTCTGCTTCAACACCTCCTCATATCTATATTTCTGTAAATCTTGATGCCTCTCTCTGTCTATTACTAATGATCTTGTGTGGCCTGCCCTCTTCCAGGTCACCATGGTGGACAGGAGGTCGTCTGGCTTGGGCACCACTTGGTGATGCCTCGTCCTGCTCGGTCGTCTCCTAGATCCACTCAATTTACATACAACTTGTATCAGACTTTCTGTTGATGTAACTTGTAAACTGTGATTTGTTGCTCTTTTCTGTACACGCAACATCTATTGCATGTCTGTCCGTCCTGGAAGAGGGATCCCTCCTCTGTGGCTCTTCTTGATGTTTCTTCCATTGTTTTTTTTTTACCCTGTTAAAAAGGTTTTTTTTTTCCATCAACATGTGAAGTTTTTCCTCACTCGAATCGAGGGTCTAAGGACAGAGGATGTTGTTCACTGTACAGATTGTAAAGCCCACTGAGGCAATGTGATTGTGATTTTGGGCTATATAAATAAAATTGATTTGATTTGATTTGTAATGTTATCATCCCTGCTGTAAAATCAAGGGTTACTACAGACAAAGTCCTAATTCATAAATAATTCTTTATTAAATTGTACCATTCTTTTGTGTGATTTACATTTGATGAAAATAAATGATCTATTTGTTTGTCTGTTCTTTCTTTGCTGAGAACTTGACCTGCCAGATGATGGAGAGAACAACAAGTTCCAGAGGATGCCATGCCTGGCCCACAGCCTTCAGCTCACCCTGAAAGCTGCTATGAAGCACCCAAATGCTGATTCGCTCATATCAAGAGCAAGAAAGCTGGTACATGCCGTGAGGAAATCGTCAGTGGCAAATGAAGCAATGATCAAAAAGTGTGGCAAAACTCTAGTCCGAGATTGTAGCACACGCTGGAACAGCACTTTGATATGCTGAGAAGGCTGCTGGAGATCAGAACTGAACTTAACCAAGTATATGAGGATCTGGGCATGGACACACTTCTCACAAGCGATTAGGCTAAGGTGGAGAACCTGGTCAAGCTGCTTGAGCCCTTTGCCATTCACACAGACCAGCTTCAGAATGATAGCCAGCCCCTCTCACAAGTAGTGCCATGCCTGCTCAACCTTGAGGCACACCTGATGACGACTACTGCTGCTGGGAAGCAGTTAGCTCAAGTGCTGCTGAAGTCCTTGCGAGAAATGTTTTGCTGCCATTCTTAGCCCTGATTCCCCACAGTTTGATGCTACACCAGCAGCAGCCTGCTTACTGGATCCAAGTGTTTCACTGATTCTTCAAACACCAGACATGGTGCCACTGAGGAGGGCAGCACAGTCTTTAGTGCAGAACCTGGCAGCTCAGTATAACCAAGCGACTCCTTCTGAAGGTAATGTCATTGCCACTCAAACTGCAGCACACTCCCCTCCTACTGTCCTTCAGAAATACCGCTTCCTTGCCTCCCGCATTGAGGTCAATGTGTCATTGACAAATGAGCCTGAGGGAGCCGACAGTCTGACCGAAATGAAGAAGTATGGCGACGACGTCAAACAGGGTGTGTTTCATGAGACATCGTTGCAGTTCTGGAGATCAAGAGAGGCTGTCTATCCAAAACTTGCCGCTGTGGCACTAGATACACACACACACATACACAAACACACATGAACGAGCTGCTGAAATATTGAAACTTGATGCCAGCGTAAAGGAAACATATACCGTATATACTGTATGTCATCCAGTTTTTTTCTTCACTGTTATTGGTCAGCTGAAGCTGTTGACGTTATAGTGGATCACATTAGGTTATATGTCAAAAGTTGTGACAGTTGTGGAAAAATGTTAACAAGTTGTCAACTGAACATGTGAAATAAGGGTTTCTTTGTTTGTTGTGTTTGAACAACTGGATGTTTCTACCAGTGCCCCATACTGAACCAGTTCTTTGACTCAAATGACTCAAACCTGTAGAGTGTACTGGGTTTTTCAGTTTGTTCATGTTATTCAGACTGGTAACAGTAACCAAATACATTTTTTAAATTGGTATCTTTTGTTGAGTTTTATTACACAATACTTACTCTGATCTTTTTGAATCCTGCACCTGACAAATAACCCAAAGTATGAAAAAACTAAAACTAATACTAAAACTAATAAAAACTAAACTAAAACTAAGCATGTAGAAAAAAAGGAAAACTAACTAAAACTAGCAAACCCGCTCTAAAAACTAATTAAAACTAACTGAATTAGAGAAAAAAAAGTCAAAACTAAATAAAACTAAACTATAATGAAAAATCCCAAATTATTATAACCTTGGTTTGGAGGAGAGAAGATGATGCCTTTAACCCCAAGAACACCAGACCTACTGTCCAGCATAGTGGCGGTAGTATTAGAGTATTATACATATATATTTGGGGAGCTGTTTTGCTACCAGTAGATCTGCTTTTCTAAAGAAAGTAAATGGAATAATGAAGAAGGCTAATAATATTTCTTCAGGAAAACCAAAAATCATCAGCCAGAAGATTGGGTCTTAGGTGCACAATGATGTCCCAACAGGACAGTGATCCCAAGGTTTTGGACTTCCCAGAGTCCTGACTTGAACGCTATCAAAGACATGTGGACTGTACTGAAGAAACAAGTCCATGGCAGGGAGAGGACTACCAGAAGCCTGTGGATGGCTAGTGGCATTTACTTGATCCTGTGACAACCTTACCCATGATTTTTTAGAGGTGCAGAACCATGCCTCATTCATTTAGCTTTGCTGCAGAACCACTGCTGTTTATTTTTGTAACTATAAAAACTGTTATATAATATTGTTTTTTTTATATAGAAAAACCTAAACAATGCAAAGTTTTTTTTTTAGATTATTTTTGATTGATATTGTTCATGTTCAGCATTAATGGCAACTTCATGAAACTCAAGACTCTAAAGCAGGGGTCGGCAACCCAAAATGTTCAAAGAGCCATATTGGACCAAAAAAACAAAAAACAAATCTGTCTGGAGCCGCAAAAAATTAAAAGCCTTATATAAGCCTTATATGAAGGCAACACAGGCTGTAATTGTATATTAGCTGTATTAGCCTACTATCAAAATGACTAAGTAGGCTACAATTACATAATGAGCATTCATGATTAAATGTTTATTTTCCCTGCAGCGCATCCTGGAGAGAATGACACACCACGTGACTACTCTGCTGTACGATATTTGGTGCTTTAAGTTTAACTTCCATTACAATATTAATGTACTATGTTGTGTTGCATTGGTGAAATTATAGAAATACAGTAAAGAATGGTGTTTATTCCTTTGTCATTTAAACACTTCAGCACAGCCTCACAGATGTCCTCCCCCCGTGTTTGGCCTTTCAGTGGTATTAATTCGATCATTTCTTCTTGCGGCCCATCAGAGTTCACATACCTGCACAACAGCGCTGTCTGTTCGATATCGATCACATCACACGACTCATCATAGGCAATTGAGTACGCTGGAGCTGAATTAATGTCCTTGATTTGCCGATTGGTGATGTCGCCTGCCATTTTAATGGCCCTTTCTTTCACTTCTTTGCGGAGAGAGGCATGTCTTTAGTTTTGTGGATGATCTCGATTTTGTTTTTGAAGTCTGAAAATAGGTGCTCTGATATTTTGATGAATGAATCCTTCATGTAATCATCATCCGTGAACGGTTTTCCACGCTTAATTATCTCTCGGGTTGCAACTAAACAGGCAGCAGTAGTGGAGTTTGGAGATGCAATCCACTTCTTAAATCTACCTTTGTGCTCCTCTAATTTCTCCAGAAGTACTGCAATCGCACTTTTTCTCTCACTCCTAACTGGGTAGTCGGCTGCAAATTTAGCATGCCTTCCCTGGAAATGTCTTTCCAAATTACTCTTTTTGTTGTTCGACAACTTCTCATTACAAAGCAAATATGCAGGCAATCCTTCCGCATTGGCAATTAAAGCAAATGATTCGGTCCATTCTTCCTTGAATCCTCTGTTCTCATCAGCTATCTTTCTCTTTTTCCCTTTGGGATCCATGGCCCTTGACACACCCGCCGGTTTGTTTACAACAGCCACCTGCCTGGCACGGCGCCGCGCTGAAACGTGTGTCGCAAGCTATGACGCAAATCTTCGTTGACAGAAATGTTGAAATTTAATATTTATTATGCTCATTTTTACAGCATTGGAAAACGTTAAGAATGTTTGTCCTCCTACAGAAACCATATTAAAACAAAAAATATATCCCCCCATTCATTTTCATACATTTTTGAAGAGGCTCCAGGGAGCCACTAGCGGGGCGCTAAAGAGCCGCATGCGGCTCCAGAGCCGCGGGTTGCCAACCCCTGCTCTAAAGAGTTGTGGCATAAACCTGCAGATATTGCATTACGTGACCTCACTCACATCAGTGACGCAAATTACTTAATTGACGTACATTAATTTGAATACTAATGTTACATGTTTATTGGGCAAATTTCGCCCTGCCTTGCGCATGCCTTAAATGTGTTGAAAGTATAAATTGATAAGGTGAATTCATTAAAGATGTTTCTAATCATCATATTATATTTTTACATAGAGAAGAGAAATGTGCTGGGGTCATTTTCACCTGAACATGTGGATTGAGATGAACCTAAAGTTGTAAAATGTGTAAGAATAGGAATTTTCCTCATTCTTTGCTTTTTTGTTTTTTCCTTTCCTGCCTCTTTGCTCTTCTGTCCCTAATGTGTAATGAGTGGTCTCAATGTCCTCCTACAGGAGGAAACAGAGATAAGGAAGTGAGAGAAAGGGAAGAGAGAAAGTATTAACCACAGATGCTTTCTGAGTCCAGACTGTTAGCTTTTTAGCTCTGAGTGTGTCGTGATCTGGTTACCCAACATGCTGCCACCACGTTCAGAGATATACTAGAAGCTTCCCTGGAGACTCGGGAGGGCAGCCCCGCTGCCTCCAGCATGGCTGAGAGAAAAATCTGTCCCGGACGTCACTGTGTCTGACCAACTGCCCCCCTACCCTCCCTTCCATCTCAGCCACGGCTCTCACCAGACACAAACACCAGCATACCTCTTCATGATGAGGCAATGGACAACAAATGCGTCACACCCTGTGAGCCAGGGACAACACATGGTAGGCAGCACAGCTCTAAAGCAGGCCGTGCATCTTGTCACATGATTTGCTGTATCAAAAGTAATGATTGCATACTTTTACAGATTAAAAATTAGAAATCAAAAATGAAATGATTAAGTTAGTTTTATTGTGTATAATCACCCAAACAGTGACATATACAGTAATTTCACAGTGTGAAATATGTCATCTGAAAACAAGGAGTGTCCATTTGATAGCCAATGCAGGCGTACAAGATGCTTGAAGAGCTAAATAAGATTAAACATTGCCGTTTTACTGTGCCATATGACTCAGATAGTGGCTTTAGACTGGTAAGTAACATTGGCTGTTTACTAAAACATTAGCGTGATGTGACTGTTAATGCAGCGTTGATAAAACAGCGCTATGTAGAAGTAAGCTATAATGTAACTTGTACACAAATGCCACACGTGAAGATCATAAGATAGCAGTCTTATTTTGACCTGCTTTGACAATTTCAGCAGTTAGGTTGAGTTTTGTATACTCCTGCTCTGCAGTAAGTTATCAGTAGTGATTGTATGGACATAACAGGTGCCACAATACCGAAAACACACAGAACATTATCACCATGATATATAGTCGATGGTACGATTTATTTCACAATATCAAAGAAAGAAAAGAAAGAGATGACTTGAACAATGTCCTATAATGATAACTGTTATGTGTACAGCATTTATTATTTGTATAGGATTTTTACTTTAGGGTTAGGGTTCCTTTTGTTTTCTTTCTATAGTAAAATAAAAGTGGCAGATTAACACACTGCCTGGCTGCAGTGACACTGTCATTGTGCTTGTTAGGATAAGCAGATGCGCAGGGTGGCAGAGAAGCCTGCTAGCTCCACCCAACAAACCTAGGGACACTCTTGCAGCAAAAAGCAATTCTAGAGAATGAGTGAAGAGGTCCAGTTGAAGATGTCGGAGTGTTACTAAAGCTCAAATACAGCCAAAAAATAGACATTGCTGGAGTTTGTGTGAGTTAGCAGTTCAAGTAAGAACGTGACCAATGAAGCCAACCAGTCAGAGGTGGAGTAGGTCGGTTCTTATGAGAATGAGTCTGTCTTTTTG
This sequence comes from Diplodus puntazzo, assembly GCA_963678695.2. Taxonomy (NCBI): domain Eukaryota; kingdom Metazoa; phylum Chordata; class Actinopteri; order Spariformes; family Sparidae; genus Diplodus; species Diplodus puntazzo. The sequence goes on from OZ023159.1 coordinate 3,172,079, forward strand.
AGCAATTTGATTGCATTCTCTGCCATTGAAATAGAACAATACAATGGCAAGGACAGATAAAATAATGCATTCATACTGATTTCCCTTGTTAGAAATCATGAACATTAAGGGCAAAATAGCCACATGATAAATTGGTAGATATCATCACAGTCCCAAGATGGAAATTCGGTTTATTGTTACATACCTATTGGACACACTAGTAGACAAACCAAGAAGTATAAAAAATACAAATTGGCATTCCTGTTATGAGAATGGGGCAAGATACATCTTAGCCTGATCATATCACTGTTAATACTGTTTAAAAAAACAAAACAAAACAAAAAACAATTAAAAACAAAAACATGTGTCTGATCTAAACTAATTGACCTGCAGACTTTTGTCTTTTATAGGACCAGAATTACACTACAGAATTCTTATCTATTACAGGTTTCCTTTTGGAATAAATTGCAAAAATTACAGGCTTTTTGTTTTGAAATAAAACAACTAAAATAAAACATTACAAACCCGTCTTTTGTGCCAGCCAGTGATGGAATGTAACTGTAAAGTACAGTTGCTTAAGTAATAGACTTTATACAATTTTAGGTACTTGAGTATTTCCATTTTCTGATACTTCTGCAAATATTGTACTTTTCACTCACTACAGTAATACAATAACTTTAACTACTAGTACATTTTCAAATCATTTACTGCATCAGAGCCAATTATAATATTACAATAATCAGAAAAATGCTGAATATCAGATCTTATAATTGACCAGGCCAATAATTGATCGACCCAAATTTTACAGTGTACATACGTTTATAAGCATAATTTCTTTTTACTTACTTTGAACACTTCAATTTTTTGTAGGAAAACTACATGATACCTTTACAAGTACTATAGGAGCAAGCTTTTTATTTAGCCACTGCGATGTCTGACCCAGCCTGACCTGATTGATGTGCTTCACTTCGCTAGACTACCGTATGCTGTGTTGTGTTCCTCACAAAGTCCACGGACTGTTCATTGTTGGCAGCATGACAATCTGTTTATTTCTTGACTGTGCATAAACATGAACAATGTCTATCTCCAGTTCCAACAAGGATCAAATCTTAGCTTACAGCATACTAATTCAGCATTACAGTGATCAAGGACCCTTTGCCACTTGGCTACTACACACTAGGTCCTAATTGGTAATGATAAGCAGACATAACAATTCAAACAAATCACAACACAAGGAGTCAAATTATGTTATTTCACACAAAGTATGGACCAACATATTCATACTCCATACACCAAACACAGTTTTGTCACTGGTCTTTCAATGATGCTGGATTTTGTCTGTAATCTCACTGACAACCCAAATCCGTGTTTGCCTGAAAACCATGAGGAGCTGAAGGGTCCATGATCACTATAATATCTCCAGAGACCAAACTCCTCTACCTCTGGATCCATTTTTGTCTTTCTTAAAGTAAGGGCAAGTATTCCCATACCCAGATCTCCCAGAAAAGATCTGAGAGGTATTGCACCTACCTCAATCGCATACTGGTCATTCGGCCCAAACAATCCTGGAGGCAAAGATGGTTTACCCTTCAGGAGAAGAGGATGGTTTGGCTTGAGTGATTTCAAGTCATTGGGATCATCTGGGAGTTTGGCATTTTCATTCAAAATGCCCTTTGCTTCACAAAACACTGCCGATCATTGTCCAAACTTTGATGAACTGAGCTGAGAATTCTTCTCACCAAACGGATCATCTGTTCCCACACCCCACCATGGTGTGAACCTGCTGGTGGGTTAAAACTCCAACGGATTCCAGCCTGCAATGGCGCCCTTTGAATTCTGTCCTGGTTAAGTTTAGCAAGAACCTCGTTCAGATTTCTGTCTGCCCCGATGAACTTGGTTCCGTTGTCTGACCATTTATGCATGGATCCGTTTCCAGCAGACTTTCACTTCCAGATGAGTGGCCCTGCTCTCATACAGGTAAATGTAACTCTATATTGCTTGAAGGTTGATCTTTCTTTCCTTACCTCGACTGATCCAAAGTAATTCCGTGTTGGTAAATCAGGAAGGTCGGGACGAATCCTTGCCTTAGGAAGATCTGGCATCTTTTGTTCAACTACTCCTCCATTGTAGCATCTCCACGATGATCTTCCTAACAGCTGAACAGGTGATGGTGATCCAAAACATTCCTCTCACAGTTGACAGAGTGTGAGTTTGCCCACCATGACCTAGACTCTAATGTAGGTGTTTGAGAATGAGCATAGAAACATGCTGTGCTTTGTCTTCTTTAATTTAGGTACTTCAACACTGAAGTGCTCTCAGTCCATAATACTGAATGAATACTGAATATGAATCCTCCAACCGGAGATTCAACTTAACCCTTTATGAATATACTCGGTCTCCACACACCACTTCAGACCCAGAGTGCTTTCCACTGGGAGTTTTTCTTGATCATCTGTGATGGCTTGAAAAACAGCATGACCATTGCTGATTACATTTTTCCAAGATGAAGCCTGCCTTTTGACACAGAGCAATAAGATCTCTTATTGTTTGGATTGCTTCTCCTTCAGTGGCTGAGCTCTTGAGACAGTCATCCATGTTCTGCTTGACAGTTTGAAGCACTGCAGGCGAAAGCTAAGGCTGATTATCCTCTGTAGCCTTCCTCCACGCACTGCCTGCACCGCTGGGGGGTGACAGGTAAACACTAATTCGATACTCCTAAGATCCTTTGTGATATCTCCATCTGAATTTGGGAACTTTCACCTGTGAAACATGGCTTGAATATTCCCCATGGATGCCAATGGCTCCTGTCTGAAGCGAGCAAGAACACCAAGCTCTACATAGCCTTTACTAATGTGTTCGTTCATATACCTTGCATACTCCTGGTGAAAGTGATCTTCATGACAGAATCTTTTCTTCAAACCCTGCACCAGTGCCCCCCCCCCGAAAAAAATCCTCAAAATAATAAAGTAATTATTGGAAATTTGGCCCAACATACACAGTGACGGCTACAATAAAACATATATACAATCATTGATATAAAAAAGTACCAACAATCAAAAAAACTAATATAATGAAATATAAATAAAATAGAGAATCAAATTTCTAAATTGCACAAATCCTTCATGACACAAGTACAATAACACATTTCAGAGAGTATAATAGTTTTACTACACTTTGTACAAGAAACACAAAATTAATATCAACCAACTTCTAGATATATTTTCCCCACTAACCAATGACTTCCTGAAGTATTGATGGTGGCAGCTTCTTCCGTCACTGTCGTTTCTAGGAAATACAAAGTCGGTACGTGACTTGGTCCCCTGGAAACCAGTTGTGTCTGAATTCTTACAGTCAGAACTGAAGGCCAGTTAGCAGGTCAGTGGACAGAGGCTCATCCTCAAGAGACGATTCTGCTCCAGGCATTTCTAATGGAGAGCACAAGGGCGTTAGTATACACACATTATTCACAGCGTTTATAGTGCAGAACATCACACATACCCAGTCATAATAACATTATAGCTGTCTGCAAAATGCTTTGCAGGGATGCACACACACACACACTCACTCACAGACATACGTGCACACAATCTCACCTGAGTTTTGCTGGGGAGAAGTAGAGGTAAATGGGTCTTCATCCTCAGGATCAGACAGCATTTGTGGAGACGTATGTGGCGTAAGAGGTAGATGGCTCCTCATCCTGGCTAGTGGCAGAGGGCTCCACAATATTTAAAAAGTCCCCTGCATTCGCATTAAAATACAACATAAATGATCAATGCAGGAATAGCACAATTAAATAAACATATTATTAAGAATAATGTATCCAACTTTTAGAATAGGAAACCAATGAATAACACAACCTCCTTGGTTGATGGCTAATTGTAGACATGACACTCCAAATGACTCAGAAAGCTACATCAAGAAATATCAGTGCAATATACGTCTTTTGAATTATCTTAAAGAATTGATAATTCACTTTACTGAGCAGCACAGGACCTGATGTGATGTTTAACAAACATTATGTGAGCTAGTCATGTTGTGTTACATACACATTATTAGGGTAAAATTAATTAGATATAATGTTTGCTAGTCAGTTGGACTGAAAACGGATGCTGTCGTCATCTACTATTATAGCCAGCAGTATAGCATGAGGCTAACAAACATATGAGTTAGCCTGACTTATACTAATTAATGTCATTTCATCTCATTACATGCATGATCACACTGATGATCTTTTTTTCTCTTTTTCCTGAACTGGGCACCTGATGGCTGTGTCCTCCTCTTATCCATTTGTTTATTTGACACTCTGGAATCAACACGGGACCCCTCCCAACACCGTCAACCAAGAGTTAAGACTAAACCAATTCACCTCGTTTTGTAATATACTTCGATATATTTAATATTTCAAACCCCCAAAACACATGTGAAACTATGGGCTTTTATTTACAATATTATTATGACTGAAATGTCCTTCATGTGGAAGGAATTCGTGATGTGATTGACTTTGTCCTACTAACTGCATTAGTTGTGCACTATTAGATGAATCCCCTGCTCCCCCGCTCCCCCGCCCCAGTAGGTGAGCCTGTCCCCGCCCCCCGTCTTCCACAGACTCTGTGTGAGACTCTCTGCAGCAGCAGCAGCACCATAGCAGAAGAAAGGGATGTGGATGAGGATCCACATCGCTGCTTCCATTCAAAGGACCATTATCACCCATCCCCGAACCAGCTTTAACAGCATACGGGCCATCCTGTATGACTTCCAAATTTCCCAATAGTTTGGGTGCATTGGTGCAAATCAACACGGCGACATTTGCTTCTATGTTTGAGATGTGCACCTTGGAAAAGTATGGCCACTTCGCCAGATCTTCAGTTGTCACCATGTCATTAGGAGTAACTGACATTTTCTTCTGTGTGATAACCTCTGGAAGAAGATAGAAGTTGTTGTTGTAGAGACCAGATCAGGGTTTCTGCAGGTTTGAACAAGTCAAATTTAAGACTTTCTAAGACCTTTTTAAGACCATTTTGAATTAAATTTAAGACTTACACGAAGTAAGGAAAAATGCGGTCCCAGAATTACTTCAAAAAATTACTTCTGTACAAAGGCGTACAGAAGAGTGTGTGTCGCTGGAGACTTTTAGAAGCTAACCTTTTTTTTTTTTCGATTTTGTGTGTGACACCGACTGTGCCCAATTTGAGGGTCCTCTGGCAGATTCCGCTGTCGAAGTCGTTCCGGAACTGGTGAAGTGTACACCGATAAATTCCGACCGCGCTGTTGGCAAAATAAAACTTATGTTCCTGGATACTTCAGACAGAAGAACACACGGAGCTGACTGTGAATCTCACCAACACATTTCCTCCAAACAAACAAACAAAAAAGGCGATGACGGAAGCATTAAATGAACGTACATATTTAAGACCTGACTAAATGTAATTTAAGACCTATATGCAAAATATGGACGTATTTAAGACTCTTTAAAGCCTAAAATTGAGATTGTCAAATTTAAGACTTTTTAAGACACCGCGGAAACCCTGCAGATTCTTCTGCAACCGGCTAATTTTGGTTTGCCCCATTGTGCACAACGGGATGCTAGTTCTTTTTCCTGTGACATTCAGCTGCTGCATTAAATGTTCTGAGCAAAATGTACCTGAACTGCCAAGATCCAAGAAAACATTAGTTCTACCACTACGTTGCAGCAGCTGCACAACAGTAAGGTGTGGGCCTGGAGTGCTTTCACATCCTCAGATTTGATCATTTGCCAGGCTAAAGCCTAATCTATGTACACAGTTGTGGTTTTGAATTCCTTGAATTCCTTTGCCATAGGGTTTAAGACATTGACCATTTCCCTTTTTCTTTTTTTCCTTTCCACATAAAAGCTGTTCTTCCCCCTCCAGAACATGTTTCGCCCTAAAAGCTGAAAACACTCATCATTTGAAAGCATTTTCACTTTGAACCATATTTCATGTTTTTCTCTTTCATGACATGGCAGCAAAATCAACAGAGAATCATGCATTCATTTTGCTTCTTAACACATCTAAATCAATTCATGCAGACATCCTCCAAAGCAGCCGCAGCAATCTAGCAGCTCCAAGCAGCTCTCCTTGTCCTTATAACATCGCCTCAGAAATGTTCACAAAGTGCCGAAGTTTTCAACAAAGTTCCAACAGGTGCAAGGTTTTTGACATATAATATAGGAGCTGGCCTATTACTCAGCTACTGAGATGTCTGACCAGGCCTCGCTTCATTAAATTACCATACACTATGTTGCATTCCTCATAAAATCCACAGGCTGTTCATTGCTCCATTGCTGAATGACAATCTATTTATTTCTTCACTGTGCATAAACATGAACAATGTCCAGCTCCAGTTCCAACAAAGATCAAACACTAAGCTTACACCATACTTACTTAGTGTTACAGGTACGGTTGCCACCTTTCAGAAATGAAAATAAGGGATGCCCTCCACGGCTCCTCAGGGCCATGACCACCACGGGCCCGACTCCTGTGGGGTGGGGCGCTCGCAGCAGTGGTATGTTTTATTTTGTGCTGGTGTTTTTAGTAAAGGGGTGATCAAGAAAGCAATTAGTCATACTTAAAGCTTAAAATTCTTTATTACCAAAGAACACATTCTCTTATAAAGTGTAGTTAATTAAATCTTGAATGAAATCCGTTTGTGTGGAGTGTGCAACAATGAACTTTTAAAATATAAACTAAATAAATGAGAACTTAATGTAACTTCTTAAATGTATAACTATAGGGACTCTCTTCGAAAATTTTTACTTAAAGAAAAAAAAAACAGAACAAAAAAACAACAAAAACACTTGTAAACTTATCTGCTTATTCAATAAGAAAAAAAGAAAGTGCAAAACATTACTCCTTCCCTCAACATTACTCCTTCCCAAAAAACTTCCAGGTGTACTTCTTGTTACTCCTTGCAGCACTGAGTAACTCTTTGTCTTTCAAAGCCAAAGCACTGTTGTAAAACTCTGAACAGAACTGCTCAAAGTTGAGAGTGATCAGGAGCTCACTTCTCATGAGCTCCGTGGAGCACCTATTCCTGCAGTCACTCCATTTGTTGGCCATTCTGGAACTGATCCTTTCAACATATCCAGTGAATGCTGGGATGCTCAGGATGTGGCTGATGATAGACAGCATGTTAGGCAGGTCAGCTACTTGAAAGAGAGCCACCCACCTGGAAGCCACACCTTTGGACTTCCATTCATCTTCAGCATCTTCTTTGAGCCTCTTCAGAATGGGTTTTGCTGTGGAGCATTCATCATAAAGGTCATCCATGTTGACTTTATTGATGAGGTTGAGCTTGGTGGTCACCCTCTCGGTGTCACTTAAGGTCAAGGTGCCATGGTGCAGAGAGAGAGGTTGCAGTGAGAACAGCCAGTTGTCTTCTGAAAAGTTGAACCATTTCTCAACATATGAGAGTGCTGTACAAATCAGTGAAATGCAGTAAAATCTGCCCTTGTCATGTCTGCATCACATGGATGGAGATGCTGCCGCTTCACTTTAGTTAAGTAGCCATAGAACTGGTCATCTCGTCTCTGTGTGAGCTTTTGCTTGAAGTTATCCATGATGGAATATAACTCAACACGGGTGGTTTCATCATTCTCCAGCTTCTTTACAACTTCCACGAAGAGAGAGAGGATATTATTGCAGAAGAAAAGGTAAACCTCCAGAATGTCTCCATCTTCCTCAGTTGAGTCCTCACTGAGCTTTAACAAAGTCCCAAGTTTTTTGGGACACTCCTCCCCCAGGCTGATGAAGTCAGATTTCAGTGCAATCCAGGTTTGCATTAGACGGGTGATGGCTGGATTAAGGGAGAGCCACCTGATTGTGACATGTCGTAGAATTTCCTGAAACTCATCATCACAAAACCCATAAAACTCTTTGAGTGATTCTATTCGTTTGGCAGATGTGGAAAAGAAGCCAATAGACCTTCAGCACAACATTTTCCACATCTACAGTGAACTGGTCAAGATCATGCTTCACTGTGTTGTGCACAATGTGGGCATGGCAGTTTCCTTGCAGCAGATCTTTTTGTTTCTTCTTCAAGTGGGAGTTGTGAATTCTGTAATCCACATTTGTATTGTCTGCAATAAATGCTGTCACTTGATTGAGTGATAAGCCAAATTTTTTAAGCGACTGTTCTATGAGAGCTACAATCCCAGCAGCGGACTCATCTGCATTTTCCATGAAATCTAGCATTTTGTTGGTGACCCCACATTCTGGACTGAAGTACTGAAGAGCAAGGGGGAACATCTTCCTGTTGCCTTTATTTGATGCATCTGTCTGAATGGAAAATGGGAGCGGTTTATCTGATGTTAGTGCCTTGAGAACATCATTCACTGCCTTTGAAGTAAGGACATCTTTAATCACTGCCCCTGCCTTTGTTCTCCCTATAGTCATTTTTTAAATTTATTTATTTATTTTTTTTTACAATTTTTGAGTCCGGTAGAATCTTTTGATTCAGTTTATGTGCACAGTCAGCAGTGTTATAGCTGAGGTTGTGTGGTACACCTGTGTCACCGCAGCTGCGGTAACCTAGAGGGGAAGAGTGTGATGACACATTGTTAATTAAATTGAACAGTATTTGTCTGCTGCCTGTCTTATGACTTGAAAGGAAGTCAGGTCATCCAAACAGTTAATCCACACTAATATTTATGTAAAGATCATTGAACCCTGTATTCCTCAAAAATATAAACATTTTGACACAGAATACACATTTACAAACATTTGTAATCTAGGAAATGTATACATATTAAAGAATAAACGTTTTCTCTTAACAAATGTGTTTATTTATTTATTTATTTATTAACTGTTACTCCATTAGTATGATTTATTCTTTAAATGGCCATATATAATGTTTATATTGGCTAATACTACTGTATATCAATATAAATGATCGTTCATTCGACTTTAAAGCCTCAACATCCTTAACAATCAATCAAACCACAATAGTTTACTAAAATAGGCTATGCCCATGCACTCACATCTTCTGGCAAAAACACAACCAGATAGGAAATCAATCATTACATAATGTCCCATACCGTATCAGTCTTAGCAGATGATTGGGGTATGAGGAACTGTGACACTGATGCTTGGGTCTTCTGTGTTCTTTCCCTTCTGCAGTGCTGCTCTCGTGTTGCATGCTGTCTGATGTCAGACAACCCCACCATGCGCCACTGATACGGGACGCAACATTTAATTGCCAAATAAAGGACGATTCCGTATTTTACGGGACGGGTGGCAACCCTAGTTACAGGGGTCAGATCTCTTTGCCCTTCCAGGTACGAATACCTGACATATTACAGTGACACTAAGTTTTCAGACTTTGAATAACACACATCAGCCTTTAAACACATATTTGGCACTTACAAGTACCATAAATATCACACACCTTAATGTGGCAAAATGGCCATTGCCTCCTTCCTTTTTCTTGTTAAATGCCCTTTCAGGAAGATACTGGTGTTGCAGAATAAATCTCCGCTTTTCTTCCTGCTTTGAGTGCCACTGGGCTGTAGGCAGGAATCACCTGGCGATCTCCGATGTGCTGTACTGCTTTGCTCTGTCTGTTCGCTCTACTCTGACCATGATTAAAGGAGCAGTCAGGATTTTTATATAAATGGGACATGACCGTTGGGTTGTTTGTACTGTGATATTTCATTTATTATTCATTTATTTTCTTGTAACTTCCTGCATTTAAATTGTTTTCATATTTTCTTTTATCCGTTATTATTCATCTAGCCCATTGGTCGTGGTGTCTGGGTGAAGCACAGTTAAAGCCAGTGGTGACATCTTGGCCCTATTCTAGTGTGGTGGTGGGGTGGCTCTTTGAAGTTAATGTGTTGATTTGCGCTGTGCCTCATTGGACCCCTTCCCCTCTCCCTCAGTTAGTCACCTTCGCTGGGAGGCCTACAGCCCTGCTCACTAAACCCATAATAAAGCCAGCATCCGAGCCAGATGCGGCCGCTTTTCTGGTATTCTGAAATCTATGTTAAAAGCAAGGCTTCGCCCTCTGCCCTATCAGAACTCCTATCAACCTTCGTTCTTAGGAGATCTACCAAGTGCCACCCTTCCTTCTCTTCGTATGTAGGGGTTTTTAGAGTCCCTTTTCCAGTACACACCCACTTCTCCTAATTGGTTACTTTGGTAAATTATTCAGTAGACTAAAAAGGAGTCTCCCTGCTCATCTCCCATAACTTATCTAACTTGGATGCGGTCAACTTTAAAAAATGGGTTCCCTGTCCTTCTCCGGCAACATAAACGTTTAGGAATCTCCCACCATTTGGCATGGGGGCCAAATTCAGTTGTCAGTACTTTATGATTGCCTGGCTGGCGGCTAACCTTTGACACACTCACAGTTGGAAACCAACTCCTGGACCTTCACTCACACAAGAAATACCAATTAGTCATTGCTGAATCTAAACTGAGTAGAATCAGAATGTGTTGCCATCCAGATACCTCAATATCAAGCAAGCAATCCAGCTGAGCCTCTTAACCCTCTGGGGTCGATTGACGCGCCACCGCGTCAAAATCATGTGACCAATTTAAGTTGACGTAGCAGCGAAACAGCACCTCTGTGAGTCTCGGTTCCGAGTTTATGTGTTCAAGCAGCCTTTAAACTATATACCAGTTTTTTAAATCATGTTGATAGGCCAAGTAAAACCGGATTTACGATATATTATGTACGGCACGCTTTTTCGCTAACGTTGCCGTCACGTTTGCTGCGCGTTTGGTGCAGAAAGAGACGGTAAAATCGGGCTTTCCTCACGAACGAGTCTGCAAAAAGGAAGTGTGTGAAAGCAAAAAAAAAACGGTGGAAAAAGGCACCACACCAGCCAATCACAAAATTATTTGGCAAGTCACGTGATATGGTTGCTGAGGGACAGGGGGAAGATTTGGGAGTGACGAGGCGGAAAAGTGAAAGCAGCTGTGCCGGTCACAGAGGCAGCGACAGAGACAGCGAGTTTTGAGAGTTGAGAGATTTGTGACATTTAGCATGTTTGGAGTGCATAGTTAGTGTGTTATGTAGTGTTTAGTGTGTAGTGGAGTTGTTTTTATTTAATGAAAACAATGAAGAGAAGCTGAATGTGCAGCAGGCAGTGCAGCTCTTCATTCAGCTGAGGAGCCCTGACTCTGAGGCATTGCCTGCATTTAAATGTAAATAGTTACATATAACTTTGTACATTTCAAAAACTTATGCACAAATTTAGTAAACAACAATTTATATTTGCATTATAAGTAGAGATGTTCTGACACCATTTTTTCCCTCCCGATACCGATTCCGATACTTGTGCTGTGGGTATCGGCCGATACAGAGTACTGATACCGATACCAGTGTGTTATGAAAAAAAAACCCATCATACTATGCCTGCATGACTGTGATATGATTATCATTGTGGTGAGGCCTGGCTCAGGTTGAACCCTTTCTCACACTGAATAAATACAGCAACTGGAAGCCATTTATGTTTAAATTCATTTTTAAATAGAACAGTATAAAACAGTAGTGCAACAGCAAATTCACTAAATAAATCTAGGAAGAATTTTTTTTTTAAATTAAAGTGCAGCCACAATATTGTAAAATAAAAAAGGCATTTAAATTACTTAGAAATCACCCTGTGTGACATTAAACCTAGCAAAGACATGGGGCACACGTTGGAGCTCCAAATGTCCGTGGAATTAATCTGTGTTCGTTTGGTAACGCCACGCTGCATGTTCAGTATGCAGCTGTTTTTGTCTGAAATAGTTAAGTTTTGTTTTGATCGAAAGTAAACAGAGTTGTGTGCATAAACTTCTCATCCAGCGTCCCGTTTATACACAACGCTTACCTCGCTTGTGTTTTGAATAACTAGCGCGTTTGCGCATGTATGATGACCCGTGACCTGTGACCTCCGACCCGTGACGCGTACAAGAAGAGATCTCAGACTGGCCGTCCTGTATGTCAGTCAGGTGGCATAGACTCGACCTGTTGCAGACTGCCCTCTGGTGGATGCCAACACTTTTGTAACTTCCTGCGTTTAAATTGTTTTCATATTTTCTTTTTTCCGTTATTTTTCATCTAGCCCATTGGTCGTGGTGTCTGGGTGAAGCACAGTTAAACCCAGTGGTGACATCTTGGCCCTATTCTAGTGTGGTGGTGGGGTGGCTCTTTGAAGTTAATGTGTTGATTTGCGCTGTGCCTCATTGGACCCCTTCCCCTCTCCCTCAGTTAGTCACCTTCGCTGGGAGGCCTACAGCCCTGCTCACTAAACCCATAATAAAGCCAGCATCCGAGCCAGATGCGGCCGCTTTTCTGGTATTCTGAAATCTATGTTAAAAGCAAGGCTAAAATGCTTCGCCCTCTGCCCTATCAGAACTCCTATCAACCTTCGTTCTTAGGAGATCTACCAAGTGCCACCCTTCCTTCTCTTCGTATGTAGGGGTTTTTAGAGTCCCTTTTCCAGTACTGTACTGTCCGTCAGTCAGGTGGCATAGACTCGACCTGTTGCAGACTGCCCTCTGGTGGATGCCAACACTCATAGCCGATAAATAGATTCCTATTTCTAATAAATTACGTGGTATCGGATCGGTGCCTGGACTCCAATACTCGCTGATACCGATGCCAGCATTTTCGGCAGTATCGGAGGCATTTCCGACACTGATATTGGAATCGGAACAACTCTAATTATAAGTAATAAAAATGGTTCGTTAAACATATTTCTGGGTTTCACAGTAAAAAAACTAACTTTTTCTTACTCGGATTTTTATTTTTTATGTGATTTTAGGTTAATTGTGTTAATACAGTATGTCAAAATGAAAAAATAATGGTAAAATCAAAAATAGTCAAAAATGGCCAATTATACCCCAGACCCCAAAGGGTTAAGCCGCACTCGGTGCCTGACAGGGCATATCAGAAGGTGGGCGTTGATCTGGCTGTTTGTGCAGGAAAAGACTTCATAGTAGTGACAGACTACTATTCCTTGTATCCAGAGGTATGTAGACTGCACACTACTACAGCAGAGGCTGTGATAACATCCATGAAAGTGATATTCTCCAGACATGGTGTGCGAGGTGAGGTGTTTACAGACAATGGACCACAATTTTCTAACACCAGTTTTAGGCACTTTGCTGCAGAATGGAACGTTGTACACACAATGTCGAGTCCTCACTACCCACAGTCTTTTTTAAATAAGATTTTATTTTAGATTTCTTTCAAGAACAATGTTACAGTTACAAACTGACAAGACAAGATCAAATCAGAAGAAAACTCGTTATCCACAAGGTGCCAAAGTAAAAATGAAATTAACTCATAATGACAGGACAATAGACAGCTGAAATGTAAAAAAGTAAAATAATAATTATAATAGTAATAATAATAATAGTAAATGAATAAATAAAATACATTATACAGTAATCGAAGATACTCGAAGATACAAAGAGAGACAAAGGGTATCAACATTGCTCATAGATCATGTCAGCCAAACTCGAGTGCTAGGAAATTAGTCGACCTGGTGTTCTGGTAGATTTCCCATATAAATTAAAAATGGTTGCCATATTTTGTAAAAAGTCTCACCCACACAGTTATTGATTTCACAGAGCCACATTTTAATTGGAAGAGGGGCGTCTGATTTCCATTTTGTTGCAATACATTTCTTAGCAATTGTCAAAAGGATTTTTGTAAGTTTCTTAGCGTAATTTGTCTCGAGATTGGAGTTAGTAAAGTTCCCCAGTAAACAAAATTCAGGGTCCAATGGAAATGTAACCCGTGGATGTTTGATAGGGTTTCATAAACCCCCTGCCAAAACCCCTGCAGTTTAGAACACTGCCAGTAGGAATGAAGGAATGTTCCTTCCTCCGTGCCACATCTGAAACAAAGAAATGATATATTGGGAGTTGTATTTATGTAATTTATGCAGGGTAATATACAGCTGATGCAGGAAGTTGAATTGTATCAGCCTATACCTAGCGTTTAAAGTAGAGGTGACCCCATCTCTGCACAAGTTCCTCCATAACTGCTCCTCAATAATTATTCACAGGTCCTTCTCCCATTTGAGCCTTGATCTATCCATATATGGTACTGATAAAGTCGACATAAGAGCTGTATACACCCTTGAGATGGTTCTAAATAATGGTTGGCCAGTATGACGCAGATGTTCGACTGGAGACGTGGGAGGTAAATTCCAATCTCCTTTTTGATTGGCTCTAATAAAATCACGAAACTGGAGATAACTAAAGAAGTCATAAGTCAAACTGCACTTTTCTTCTAACTGTCTTAGAGACATAAACACTCCGTCTTCATAGCAGTGTTCTAGGCGGCAAATACCTTTCTCCTGCCAAGATCTAAAGTTGCCACTCTGAAGGATCATTGGTAACAATCTATTTCCCCAGAATGTAGTTTTGGACAGAGAAATCCTTCTATCTTAAAATGTTCATGGATTTTATACCAAACTTGGTTTGAATGGATGATTAAAGGATTATCAGTTGCAGTTTTGATTGTTTTTTTTATCCCATGTATACAATAAATTTGTTGGTGTCTCCTCATTCAACTCTATCCTTTCAATATTGAGCCATGAAGGAGGAGGGCCCGTGTCAAACATCTGTACCAAGAATCTGGACTGAGCTGCATAATAGTACACCTGAAAATTAGGGAGATTCAGACCTCCATCCTCATAATCCAGAGTTAATTTATCCATGCTGAGTCTTGGCGATTTACCATGCCAAATAAACTGTCTGATAATTTTTTTATGAGAGGAAAAGAATGCTATTGGGACATGAATCAGAAGTAACTGAAACATATGTAAAAAAACTAGGCAGGATATTCACCTTTATAACATTGATTCTACCAAGCAAGGTAAGAGGTAAGTCCATCATTTTTTCAAATCTCCTCCCCACTACCCACAGTCTAATGGGTTAGCGAAAAAATTGGTTCACACTGTAAAAAGACTACTGTACAAAGCTAAGCATACGCTTGAATGTGGTATGTTGCCAGCACATCTCCTCATGGGACGTAGACTGAGATCGAACCTTTCCGGAGAGCCTACTCGCAACAAAAGAGGGGAGGAAGGTGAAGAAGTTCAAGGAACAGCAAAAAGCAAAGCAGAAGTTCTACTATGCCAGAGGAACACAGAACTTACCTGAACTGCACACTGGCAACCATATGAGACTCAATGACAAAGAAGAACCCAAATCACTAACAAAACACTTGCCAGCTGCCAGCTTTACTCAAACGTGGGTTGAAAGGGTTGTTTAGTATACCTGCTTACACAGACCTGTGTTTGTAACACCAATAGAATGAGATGTTATCAGCATTTAGTATCGATGAAAAATCCTTTGTTCAAAATCTTTCATTCAAAATCTTGATTTTGTTTAGCATTTATTATGCAACAGAAGAGTGCAACAATGCAACTGGGGAATGTTGATATATCGGTCGAAAAGAACACGGGTTGTAAAACTGTCCCTTTTCAAGCAGGTAGCTGGAAAATACAAATTGTTCAGACAGCTACAGTTCATTTAGACAAATGACTGCTATTGACACATTTGTTGGAAAACACAATTGTGGGTATCACTGTTTTTTTTTGGTATGCTAATGCATTTAATCCTTGTTTAAAACTGACTAAATGGCAACACTGCTTCATTCAAAAGGTGCGATATATATCTATATCAACCATATTACAATCAATCAATCAATCAATTAATCAATCATCTTTTGATCATTCTCAGAGGTATTGTCAATTCCACCCAGTTTGGCTTCCATATTACAGGCCTACAATTTTGTTCACATTAAGACTCACTTCTTGAGAGGCTCAGACAAAGTATTGAGTAAATATCAACAGTATATTTACTCATTAATGACAGCGTAACAATCTATCAGTTGATCCGTTTTCAACTATCCTTGATACAATACCATGAGAGATATATAATGGCTGCTGACTAATACTCTATTGTATTGACCTTATTCTTTGCCTGAACTAGCATCCTTCTGCATTGCATTGGAAGTAAGATTACTTGTTTCGCATTGTCAGCAGTATTATTCTTCACTTACCAAAAAAGAAACCAAGACTCTCTGTCCCCCAATTTTCAAAAGGTCACCAGGATGGGGTTGTGCTAACCTCGAT
This sequence comes from Diplodus puntazzo, assembly GCA_963678695.2. NCBI lineage: Eukaryota > Metazoa > Chordata > Actinopteri > Spariformes > Sparidae > Diplodus > Diplodus puntazzo. Next base: position 3,188,157 of record OZ023159.1, read on the forward strand.
CAGTAGTAGTACTAGGGTTGTAACTATGTACCAAATTTGTGAAAAAAGAATGCTGCAAAGCTGTTATCATGTGACTATTTTGCTTGCAAAGTGCATGGATCTAACAAGGAAAATCAGTATGAATATCTTGAACTATTGCTCCTTGTCATTGTAATGTTCTGTTTGAATAGCAGAGGGCACAATAATACTGCTATGATTACTGATTGCTTGGCTTCTTTAGTTTCATTCTCAATGCTTGACGGAAACTTTCTTAACTCACACAGTTGTTCCATTGATGTCTGTTTTGGCGGTGTTTGAGCTGTAGTATCATTCCAACCTTTTCATTCATTCTCCGTAGCAGCTTTTTGCTACAAGAGTGACTCTAGGCTCATTAGAGAGAGAAGGCTGACTGTCAGTAGGGCAGACTGTTGTGCTGCAGCTCTCCCAACCCGTCCTGTCTGCATCACCTAACAAGCCCAGAGGCACTGCAGCTGTGACAGCTGGGCAGTGTGTTTACTGGCAGGGAAACTATGACTCACAGGCCGTTGCGTCAGTTCCATTGCTGGCTGTTTTGTTTTTAGAATGCCATTCACATTCAACCACCACTGAACGTACAGTACTGTTCTCGGATGTCCCCCTGTCACGGTCATGGCTAGCTACTTTCATTTTACTAAAGAAGGAAAGCAGAAGGACCCCGAGTAACACATTTCTAGCATCATAACATCCCTAATTTGTACTGGTTCGCTAACAGTTATCAAACCCAATAGCTGATTAAGCTAATTTATATTTAAAGTATAGACAGTATATAAAGCCTAGCTGCTCTCATTGTAACTATCTCATTTTGTCTGGAACACAATTAAGACCACAATTGTGATTTGCATGTTATCTGTGTCTCATGCCTCCCTGTGAGAAAATTGAGAGATGGGTCTTGGCCGAAAATCTACCCCATTAACTTTTGGCATGGATCCGGATAAAAAGACAGATAAGGCTTGATTGAATTAAAGACTACTGTTGGGCTTTGGCTGAGTAATGTGCTCTACGGATGGCCTTTCTAGTTTTTTCATGCTACCAGACTAGGACATGATTTGAACACTGAATGATGACATTGACATGCGTAATATAAACGTTGTTCACATTTGTTTCGCATTCATTCATTAATTTAAAAGCTCATTGTCTCCAGAAATGACAACATATATTTTACTCCATTCCAAATGAATCATTTTTGTACATGTTAAGCAATTTATTTTATTTTTACACTATTGCATTTGTGTCTAAATCCATAAACTGAATGTAGGCCACAGTATGACAGAATCTGGTCAATGGAGTGGAAGTAATTTCTCTTTGTTCGAATGCATACAGTATTTACTGTATACGTTATTCCTTATTCTGAAACTGAACCATTGGAATGTAGACTTTACAGTGAATCAACAAATCAATAGTTTTGCTGTCAATAGCTATGAACATAAAATATATAGTGCACTCCAAACAGCAGAACAGTCAGTCAGATCAGTCATTTTCCTGCTTCCCTCCGTCCTTCCTTAAGCCTTAAAGTCCATGTAAAGCAAACTCAGCCATTTTCTTCTAAACACATTAAACAGGTCATAAATGTGTTTACTTAGAACATGTAAAAGCCATTCCACCATTTAGAATTTAATTTTGGAACGAGGCTCACAAACTGTTTTTCAACATTTCTGTGTTCAGGATTTAATGGGCGGGTCAGAAATCATGGCTGCGCTACGTAACGCGGCCATAATTTGCATAAACCCGGCCCTGCTGCGGAAGTGGTATAAACACGTTCAGCGCGTCAGCTTCATCGGTTCTCCCACTCGCTCTCCAGTCTTGGATAGCATTGCTTACAATAGTTTGCAGCTAGCTAACCAGCCAACCAGTCAGCTAAACAGTCATGTCTCCTCCACATCGCTCTGCATCTTTCCTGGATGCCACAGTGTGCAGGGTGATGGCGCTGTTAGCTTATTTAAGTTTCCATCGGATGACAACATAGGGAAACGGTGGATCGATTTTGTCAAGAGGAGCTAACGTTACTGTGGGGAGTTCAACATCACCACCAACACCCGTCTCTGCAGTGTCCACTTTACCCCTGATCGTTTCAGCAACTGTCACCAGGTAATGTCTGGATTTCTGCAGAGTCCGTTGTACTGGTCACTGGGGCCGAATCGATCCTCTCCGTCCCCGGCTTGCATCCTCTCCTCCCGCCGACAGCCAGTGCCACCGTCCTCATGTGGCCGCAGTCGACCCTCTCCGTCCCGCTGACGGCGGGTCCCACCGGCGGCGGGTCCCACCGGCGGTATGTGGCGGTAGTTTCAGGGCCGCATTATTGGTGAGCCATCCCAGTGTGAATGGATAATCCGTAGGTGCGGAGCGAGTGCGTGTCGGTCTGACAGTCTGAGAACTGCACAGGTCCTTCACTCAACTAAAGACAGAGAAATGTCCCACAAAGCAACATTACATGACCGAACAAAAGTAACGTAGTAACTGTAACTGTCTTTAGCGACTTATATGAGGAAAACAAATACCACAGCTGTATGTGGAGAAGCGTCTGTCCTCCTGTCCGTCCTCCGCCTGTCCTCCCGACTGTTCATCACATTTCCACTCAGAAAACAGCGTTTGTCACCGGCAAAGACTTTAACTCACCCGCGACCGCCAGCCCTCCTGACCGAGACTTCAGGGAACTTTCCCCCAGAAAACAGCCTCCATCCCTGCGAGTGACAGAGTCAGACAGCGTCCTGTTTACTGATGGTGATTATGTATAATTATGTCATTTAGCGCGGAAAACTTCACTCCGTCACTTTCCAGGATGTTTGGTGGGTCAGGATCTCAATCACTACACATTATAACAGCATCCATATGATCATAAACTGTCCGCGGGTTTAGATAGACAAGGGGAACACCTAGGGAAACACCGACGTCATTAGCATGACGTGTACGTCACCTCTTTAGGAGCCGCCGGGCCCCCCCCCCACGCGCATGGGCGTGGTTCCAGCGCCTCTAACTGTCACGCCCCCAATGTTTCACAGCAGAGAGAAGTGCTTGTTTTTCCATGATTTTGAGACCTAATTTTATATACTTAGCAATTTTTTTAATCTTTCAAATTTGGCTCAGTGGTCAATGATACATGTTTCTATGGTGTGACAAACTCATAACACCAAATTTTTTGCCGCTTTACACGGACTTCAAGCAACATACTAGAAAATGTTTAGTGTACACCAGAACTGTAGAGCTGCAAACATGAGATGATATCTTACAATAGTTAACTGGGAACACAACTAGTGTCAACATTTGAATTGACTATAACTGTAATTATCTTTAGTAATGAACTCAAGATTAGGGTAAATTTTAATCTAATGGCCTGAAGATGTGATCAGATTGAATGCAAAGCTGTTTCTATGTCCACATTTAAGTCCTGCATGTGAGTTGGTGTTCATCAACCTGAGATCTTAATTTATTTAATTGGTTTAATTTATTTAAATGGTGCAGTAGTTGAGATGTTCATGTCATGACAACAGAGGCGTTAGAGGATGGTTATTTGCAACATATTTGTACAATGTTATGCCATATTATTGGAAGATGGGCTATATTTACTGCACAGCTCTGTGCAATGCATGCCTATAGTATGAAATATTTATTCCAGTATGTGCATCCCAAAGTGTAAGATCATACTAATGGCACTGGGAGATTAGGGTTACACATCTCCCATCTGTACTTTAGAGGATAAAACATCCATCATTTCCCGTTCAGAAAATGTATTGTTCCATACACTCTGCCTCATAGCCCCAACAAATGAAAACGACAGTATCAGCGCGAGTCCCAGGCCAGACTCACAACAACGTATTGATGTCCCCCCCTCCTTCACCCTCTAAGTGAGTATAAGGTATCCACAAGCTCCAAGGTTGGCGCCAGCCTCTGTCTTTTATGCACCGCAAACCAGAATTAATTGCAAATCAATCGAACAAAGTACAACTGATCAGTGAACCAATTAGTAATTTTAGCTCTTTGTACAGGCTAAACTTTCCTCATGCTTCCACTGCCATGCGTTTTTGAATCAAATTTTTGTTTTTTTATAAAAATACAGATTTTTAGATTGTAAAGCAAGTTTATTTTTAAAGACCTTCAGACAAACTTGGCTTCCAAGGACTTTCAGGGATACCCCTTCATGGCAAAGGCATGAACTTGCACTTGTATGAATTCTAGTACCAATTGCAGTGCAGCAGAACATTGAACCGCATCGAGATGATCAATGTTATTCACTTCACCTGTCAGGGGCTTTAATGTTGTGGCTGACTGCTGTATTTATATGAGTTACCACAATCATGTCTTGCAGAAGGTTATAGATATATGCTGATGACATGTATGATATTTAGCAGGTTTAAGAGGAAAAATTACTCAGTTTTATATTAGACTTCCATCTTACTAAATAACAGACTGCCTCAACTGTAGTTGTAATGCTTCCATTGACTCACAGGTAGTCAAAAGCCAAGTTTACTGTACAGTGGCCCTGAAGGTCAAAACACACCAACATTACATAAACACAACAACATCTCACAAAACACAATTATAGAATAAAAGGATATTTCAGAAAACAAAACATTACAGAAAAAAAATCACAGCATTTTACAAAACTCTACATTGCAGAAAACACAACATTGCACAAAATACAATTAAATGCAGACTTTTGGGACCGGACAGAACCCAATTCCCTGGCCACATTACTGTCATTTCCTGTTTGCACTGTGCGCCCTATGGGCATCAACATCAACCTTTTCTGCCTCTCATTCAGTCTGTTCTCGAGGTCAGACATCCTTCTTTATGTAATAAGTAAGTAAGTAAGTAAAGTTTATTTAATGTAACACTTTTCACAGAGCACGGTTACAAGAGATCAAATCAAGTAAGATCAAATAAAACACTGAAACCATAAAACAGCTAAATGAAAAACAAACAATACATACAAAACAATAAAAGCATACAGATTACAAAACTAGATAGCAGCTAGTAAGACAAATGCCATTTTCAAGTCTTCAGTTGCTTTTCACCAGGGACCATTGTGGTGTTTTGAAACTCCAGAGTAGGAGAGTAGCATATTGAGTTACCAATGTGGAGTCAGGACTTAAGGTTTGCAGCCAACAAGTCCATGTGTTCATCTCAATAGTTACCTTTATTTTTCCACTAAATCTTCAAAAACGCTTAACTAAAATGTTTAAAAGCAACGTCCTTTTGCTGGGAATTACGGCAAAGCACAACCTTAGAGGTAAGCAGGTTGTCTTTGTTAAAACAACTAGACCTGTGCACACTGCAAATATGGTAACCGACTCTCATTAAGGGGAAAAACTTCTCTCTTGATGCATTTGTCTGCAATTTAGCATAGCAAGAAAGAAAAATCAAACCAAGATGACGCAAAAATAATGTACTTTCCAGTCCTCCATAACTA